>FIZU01012568.1:0-10063 GCA_900064475.1 Pseudococcus longispinus | reverse complement strand
AGATTTTTGCATGGAGAGTTGGACGGTGAATTTGTAGTCAGCATTTCTGATCTCTTTCTTCCTCTGATGGGTCTTCCCTGAATTCGTCCCTGTACCGCCAACATGAATATACCATTTTCCCGGATTTTGTGGCCTATATACTTCTCTTTTCGATGTTTGATATCTTCGACTATCGTTCTATTTTCTTCTTTCACTTTTGCTAAGACTGAGACGTTTGTTGCAAAGTCAGTCCATGGTATTTTTAGCATTCTTCGATAACACCACATCTCAAATGCGTTCAATCTTCTTTCACTATCCGCATTCATTGTCCAGGTTTCACACGAGTATTTTAGTATTGACGCTTAAATTTCATAAATTTCAAGGAACTCTTCAAAATATTCTTTTATCAGCATTTTTCGTGATTATCTCATTTACCATGAGTTTTTTTGGGAAAATATTCTTAAACAAAAATATTCTTCATAAAATTTCCTATAATAAAGTCCTACAATTACACTTCTATTAACGCTTAAACCTCATGAATTTCCTGTAAATCTTTCAATTTCTTTTTCAATAGCTTTTTTCGAGATTATCTCATTTACTATTAGTTATTTTTCAAAAATGATCATAAGTAAAAATATTATATGTAAAATTTCGGTGTTATTCAATTTTCCTCAATATTTCATAGTTTCGTCGTTATTGGCACGCAAACCATACATAATGTTATACAATAATTTTTTACAAAAATTCAGTTCCTAGGCGTTTGAAGCATATTTCTAGTATAAATAAATAAAATTTCAATTAATGTATGGAATTTCACATGATTTAAAAAATTTTTTAATGAAATTTTAAACACTATTCCATCAAAATTTCTACATTTTTGACAATTTTTGTTACTTTTTTATCCTCATTCGATTCCAATACTTTCGATGACTCTCTGTGTGTAATTATTTTGAACATTTTGAACATTTTTCTTAATAGAGGGTGCCCTCTGGCCCATTATAAGGTTGATGGTTTTTAAAATGAGAAAAAACATTTCTACAGCAAAAATCTCGAAACCTAAGCTCTTCTACAAAAAAAATTAATAATTCATGAGAAAAAGAGAATTTCAAGCTCTACAATTTTCATCTCCTGCATTATTACTAGCATAGGATATGCTTTTGCGATGATCAAACTTGCGAAAAACGACACGAAATTCAGTCACACTCACTTAGGTATTTTGTCAGACTTTTTTGTACAATGGAAAATTTCAGAGATCATGCTGACTTTTAGGCATTTTGTCAGGAAAACAGTTTAGCCTTTTTTGATCCAGGAAATTTTAGAAATTACGCCAACTTTCTGGCGTTCTTCTGAGATTCTTGGAATTGAAAAAATTCAGAGATTACGCTTACTTACAGGCATTTTGTCAGACTATTTTAGACTTTCTGGATTGAAAAATTTTACAGATTCAATTGATTTTTTGGGCTTTGAAAATTTCAGAAATTCTGGCTTTTTCGATTTTGAAAAATTTGGAGGTCCAAGGAAAGCTTTTTTATAGCACTCTTACTTTGGTCAGAAAATCCATATTATGCAAAATTTACGAAGTCGATAATTTCAAAAATGAAACAACTTTTGACTGCAATAATCTCGAAAGATAAGTCCCCTAGAAAAAACCCAATGGCTGTGAGGAGAAAGAGAATTTCAAGCTGTACAATTTTCATCAAATCCATGTTTATGGGAAATTTGAAAAGTCTATAATTTTTGTAATGAAAATAAATATAGATTTTCTAGCCAAACTAAGGGAGCCACGAAAAAAAATGCAAAGGATGAAAATTGTAGAACTTGAAATTATCTTTCTCCTCTGAGACATTTGTTTTCGAGGTTTTTGCCCTTGAAGTGGCATCCACTTCATAAATTTCCCATAAAACAAGTATTTTCTGGCCAAAGTAAAGATACTACGAAAAAAATGCACGGGATGAAAATTGTACTGCTTAAAATTCTCTTTCCCCTTGGAGAGACTATTTTTTTTCTAAGGGGTTTGGTTTTAGAGATTTTTACAATCAAACTGGTTTTTTTTTTCATTTTCAAAATCAATCGACCTTATAAATGGGCCACCCTGTATTAGAGTGATTTTTTTATTGGGTGGTGTAGGGAGATATAATGGCAAAAGGTATCAATACTTGAACAGGGACAAATTCAAAACTTGAGTTGGTATTTTTGGAGGCTCAAAAGATTGAAAATTTCTGACTCAGGTAGAATTTTTCCAATTTTCCAACTGAATAAGTACCTATACAATTTTTCCAAATTTCTTCTAAAAAAAGTTTGCACTTTCCCAAATTTTCCTACTGGAACCTTAAATATTCCGAACAAAATGCTGTTTGGTAATTATTTCGGGATAAATTTGCCGCTTCTGCCCCGCACTTCCTTCAACCCAGCCCTAACTTTAAATAATAGAAACCCACGTCAAAAATTATGTACAATCGATAATTTCCAAAAATTTCGTATCAAAATTTACAAATGAACTGTTAGTTACAGCGCTGATGAAACTGATATGATTGGGAATTTATCATCGAAGAAGGACGGATAACGTAATACGCGAATTCCATTCGGCTTTTGTATAGGTACGAGAGCAATTAAACAGCTTTAAATAATATATAACTTATATATAATTGGGGTTCGAGTTCATTTAATATTCATATTCGAAATTCATAGGCATGGGAAATTTATACTGGCGATAAGAATATTTTGGGAAATTGTGGCCTTTTTTCCCCTCTAATTTTTTCCATTTGATATTATCAAAAATAGCATAATTTACTCGTGTTATCGAATTATCTAGTTTTTTATGTCATTTTCCTTTTCCGTTAGGTTCGGTTAGAACGTATTTTAAAGTTGCTGTAATTAAGTATATTAAAAAACGTAATAAATATCGAAATAAAATATTATCATTTTTATGACTGCGGGTGTCGTGGAGTGGATTTGGTGGTAGCAATTATGAAAAAGTTGGAAAAATATTTGCTCGTCGGTTTCGGAGTCAGACGCTCGAGTCGCGTAAATCTAATAAAAACTTTCTCAAATAAAATATATAACTTTTCAAGAGTGAATGGAAAAGTTGAAGAATGACAAAAGAAATTTCAAATATCGCGACGGCTTTTCGTACATAAGCCATCGAAGAATTTTTCATAACGTAAAAAAAAACTTTTCTCGATATACTAAAATATTTAAAAAAATACACCGATATTCGCGATCCACGCGAATAAAAATCATATTCTACCTATACCCGAAGCAATGACCAACAGGTTATTTGTTATACATTACAATATGACGAGTAGAGGGAAAAATTGCTCATATTTTTGTTGTCTCGTTTGGGTTCCTTTTGTTACGCTGGCAGGTACTTGTCAAATTAGCAATTTTGTATTCATGCTGAAGTACTCTCTCGTTTTCGAGGCAAACAATGCTTTTGATATCGCGAATATAACTATTCATCGAGGACCCTAATCCATTTCGCGATGGCAAATCGCGCTGTATTTGAAGAATTATTTTAATACAGACTTGATCCTTTACTCGTTAACAAAAGAACCGTCACCCGCAGATAGATTTGAAAAACCTTTATTTGCCAGCTTTCGCATAGAAACTATTACGACAAATGCCTGGCACGTGGGTTTCGCCAATATTACCAAGAAAAATGCCATTCTAATGATCTCCTCGGATGGTATACTATAAAACTTTTGTGTATATTAGAAAAGATGAAAAAAAAAAATCTTCGTACGAGGTTGCTTTATTGTACTTGGTCGTGTACTGTTTCTTATAAAAACTTTCTTTTTTTATGATTAAATAGCGGAATATTGACTTTATAAATTTATTTCAAACTTTTTTTTTTCGCCGACAATTTTACACAATTTTTTTCATCGTTGCATTCGTAATCTTCTTTTTTAAGTTTTTATACCCCTCGTGTTTGCGTATATCTAATACAACGAAACGCGTGAAATTTCAACGAGAAAACTTATATATAAATCTTCATTTGCGCCGGCTTTAATATGTTTTTGTTTTTTTTATTTTTCTGTAATATAAAGTGCCTTTTGTGGTGTTCTCTTTCATGGAATTAAATTATTTTTTCAATTCGTGAAAACGCGATGAAGTTTTTTATATTTTGCATATTTTTTCACCCTCCCATATCGGTAACGTGGTGTCGGCGTTGGTGGGTGATAATACGCCGCCAGGATTCGGTTTAGAATTTTTTTTTTCTCGTAGCCTTGTTATGGATACTTGGCTTTGTATATTTTTCCATTGTTTGTGTAAATGGGTGTTAATGATTTTTGGTTTGGAATAAAGAGGGTTATGGCTCTACAAAAAAAAACTCGTGTAATGTAATTAGGTGTTGGTTTGATTTAGATATGAATTGGAGATAACGATATGGAATATGACAATTCTTTGGTACGTATTTACGAATAAAAACGTTGGGCGATTATCTGAATTTTTTTTTTAAAAAGCTTGCAAAACCTCAAAAGCGTGTAATTAATAGCCGATTTTGGAGGAAAATATTTCTGTTTAAGTGATGCTCAAGGGCTCGAAATTCCTCAAAAAAATCAAAAAAATCAAGGGGAATTAAAACTAGTTTCTCTTGTGTAACGGGTCAATCTATCAAATTTTATCATTTTTCACTAAAAACAAATTTTATTCCAAATTTTAACGTAAACTTCTACGAAGTAATCAAATATTTATTAGTTTTTTCATGATTAAAATTCGAGTTTTCATTTAATTAAATTTTCAATTTCTAAATTATTTCAAGATTAATTTTCCAAATATTTTAACGTAAAAATATAATTTTTAACGAAATTAGAAGTAATTTTAAAAATCAGTTTTCCATTTAACGTAATCTAAACTATGCCGTCACACAACTCTTAGATAAAGTTGTGCGCGCCATAGTACTTAAGCCAAACGAACCAGTTTCACAATCGCTAATTACCGAAGGTCTCTTATCGCAATCGATCTAATAGGTCAGCTGCGATACACACTAGGTACCTTAACACATTAGTCTTATAGGCAATTCGCGTATTTTTTTTCTAATTATTTAAACCAATTATACTTTTGCTCTTGTTATCACAAATCTATATTAAATTTTTAAACTATGTTACCGAACTCGCGTTTGTTATTTACTAAGGTAAATTACTCACGTTATACCTCTTTCCAGAGAAATTTTAATTCACGAATCACAAATTGATTAATTTTCATCTTCGACCATTTATTGGTACGAATCAACGATTAAATTTCAAGCCACTCTTGTGGTTCAACTTTAAGTTTGAATAAACAGGTGAAGTATTAAAAGTAAAGTCTTCCTATTTGTTAGCAGAGGTAGCAACTCGCTACATCTTATACAAATAGGTAATAGGTAAGGGCATAAAATTGCAAATTTTTCCCTCCTACATGAGAGCTATCTCACTTGATACAAAATTATTTTTAAAAAGTTTTAGTTTATTTCTCAGGTGAGAAGTACGGAATCGCTTAACATTGAAAAAATTCAAAAAATTTTCCTTCAACTTTTCGATATAAAGAGTCCACAGAAAGAACCAGCAAAATTGTCGTTTTTTTTCAAAAAAGAGTCAAGTGTAGTATTAATAGGTTTGGTTCGATTCGTCTTGAAGAGTGGAATAACGCAATGCATTTAGATTTCTCGAAAATTCAATCTTTGGTCACGGAAATGGTATAGAAGAAATAAGGGTGGGTGGGAGGTAAGGAAGAAACAAATCGAGATAAAATTTAAAATACATGAAAAAAGATATTAACATCGATAACTATTTTTACTGAGGAAATTTTCAATTTCAAATCATCGAAATAGACCAATTTGTCCATTTTTCTCAAATTTTTTCCCGACACGAATAACCTTTTTTTTCAATGTTCATAACTAACGCAGCACTTGCTTTTTTCCCACTTATACCTCAAATTATCATTTCAAAGGGTAATGTGATGTATTTTCAATCCCTAATTTCATGAAATTCAGGTTCACCCCCAAGTTGAAGCGTTTTGACATTTAAAAACGCTTTTAGGTATAGGTACACAAAATTAAAAAAGTGAACTTACCAGGTTCTTTCCGTGGATTTTTCATATGATTTGTTATACGTAAGTAGGTACTCCAACATTTTTCAATTTTGGAAGATTTTTGCTGACCTGAAACTTCTAGCATGGAATATTTTTTTGCGATGGCCAAGCCTGTAAAAAACAACACGAAATTCTGTCATGGTGGCTTTTAGATATTTTGTCAGTCTCTTTGAACTTGGAAAATTTTTTATATTTCCACTGACTTTGTGAACTTCGAAAATTTCAGAGAGAATTCCAACTTTTAGACATTTTGTCACACAAACACTTTGGACTTTTTGGATTTAGAAAATTTAAAAATCATTCTAACTTTCCGACATTTTGTCAGGCAGACTTCTTGAGCTGGGAAAATTTCAGAGAACACGTTGACTTTCAGAAATTTTTTTGTCAGACTATTTTAGACTTTTTGAACTTGGAAAATTTCAGAAATTCTGACTTTTTAGATTTCGAAAACTTTTATTACCGGCTAGTTGAATTTTCAACTTGAAAAAATTTAGATAGTTTCAAAATTTGACTGGAAGGCATTTCACGGGACATGATAACATTGTGTCCGACTCTTTGAACTTACAATTAGATGAAGTCAGACAGGAATGTGCACTGCAGTTTGACATGACAGAAAGAGCAAATGCACATCCTATGTTTTATTCTTTCGTGAGTAGAAGAAAACGTCCTGGACCTTTTCCCCTAGTATGGAAATAGAAATAACCAGGGGCGTCCAGGGAGTGCTTGAGAATTTTTGAAGAACTCGACATCTTTTTAAGTAGTCTTTGTAAAAATCGGTTTAATTACCTTCTACAAATTTATTTTTAATGAAGAATCTAAAATTTTGAGTTTCAATACCATCAATCGATCCAAAACTGGAATCAGTCTTATTCTCCACACCGAAGCATTACAATTCAACAGACTTCCAAACCAGGACAAAAATCCCCCCTGTAAAAGTTGACCATCCTACGAAGAAAAATAACCATGCCAATTTACCCTCGCAACGTACAAACGCAGACTGCATTGAGTATAGAGGAAACCCAAACCATGATGTACATCCTAAAATTACACAACATCCTTCTATTATACGACGGACTTGTAAACACAAGCGAACGACGGAAATACGAGGAAACTGACTGATTAATTTGGGCTTTGCCGAAGTACTCGACAATTAAACAAGGACGATATTATTTCCTAATATTTGTTTGATTTATCTTTAGAATTCTCGAGCCTCTCTGGAGGACAATACAAAAACCTATCACGCGCTTACGCAACGAGCACTTTTGTAACCCTTTATAACACGAGTGTACCTTTGTTAGCGAGTCAATCTCTAGATAAATTACGTTTAACAGCTTAAAACATCTGTTCTAATCCGTAACGCAATCAAGTCGTAAAAAAACATACGTAAGTACGAGTACGTATGTTCGTAGGTATGCTGTAAAGAAAAGGGAAGAAAAAAAATCTATAGCTTAAAAACGTACACGGTATAGTAAAGAAGGTATTACAAGGTACGTACAAAACGATGTTAATATGTCTTTACAATACGAATGAATGCATTAAAATAATATATTCACGAATTCTGTTTTACGTACTTTTATAGTACGCGTACCACCGCGTATAGGTATAGGTATGTCAATTGTAGGTGTACATGTAAGACAGACTACACACGTTAAGTGAATAAATCGCGTGTTTCCGCGTGTGCATCTGCTCGCTTTCTTTGTCAATTGAAGGAAGATTAATTTGAAAGTTTACGCATCACGAAGTAGCACGTTTGACGATCTGTTTCAATGAATTCCATGTTCTATCTCTTAACAGATGACGATAGTCCGCTTCATTCGGTTATAACTAATTCAGGTGTATATAGTTCACGTATACGCATCAATTTCACATATATCGAATAAGAATCGACGGTATAAACAATTTTTTTCTTCATAAAAACCTTTCGCGTGCAAGATGAACTTTCCATACGAGTGTGTGAAAACGTCCTCGATACGTCGTATATCGAAAGTTCAATTTATCGTAAAATTCTAAACCCTCTGTATGACTTGTTGTCCTACTCTATTCCGAATGCCCTTTCTTATATCATATCTTTCTCGACTAAGGTAATTGTAAATTCAATGCTGCCCGTTGAAATTCAAGATAAATTTTGTACATTCGAAAAAATGACATTTCTTACTCGAGTAAAACTTATCGTGCTCGTCACGTATTTGTATTAGCCTTGATTAGCATACATATAAAGCCCCCGAACCCTTTAAACTGACGCATTTAACGTCCATACGCTGCATATTAACGCTATATGCCGCTGGTCAGCCCACGTCAATGAATGTACAACACATTATCTTGCATTGATTAGAGTACTTTACGGTACGACAACCTTATTCCCCGTACACATACAGGCATTACGTAAGGATAAATGTAGACTGCTGCAGGAACCCAGGATGCATAACCTAAGCGTCGAATTTTCAATTGTTTTTCATCCCATATGCCATATAAAGTTACATTTAATACAATTATTTATACAGATATACGCGTAATTCTTCTGCAGCGATTACATCTTGGGCACATAAACCGGCGTAAAGTTTATTATATTAGATGCTCGTTCGTACTATTAGTACATAACAGACTTGCAAATTAAGATTCAAAGATTTCATTTTCAAACTAAACTTGGTAAGCTTTCAGTCGTGACAATGGTAAATATTAAAAGGCGTCGTTTTTGCGCACCCAAACTGCTACACTCCTAATAAAAGTTGCTGTACAAGAGAAACGAGCTATGCCATTTTCTTTTCAGACGTACAGACGTATGGTTCTTAGAATTTCAACGAATTAGCGAGATGAGAGTACATAAATAACTTGCTAGTTAAACAATATTTACAAAATTTAACGTAACGATGAGCCCAACCGAGAGAGTACCGCCTATGGTGTCTAAATCGTCTTCTTTTCCCCCAGTATTTCGTTCCTCTCATACCCTGCGTATAATGCCTAGAGAAAAATAAGATCAACGTTGAATAAACCGCCAAGATGTGTATAATATCAAATCATAAACAACTGCTTAAGTGAAAAGGTTTCCTTACAAACAAATGTAGACAGTCAGACAACACCATTCAGATGATGAGTTTTCAAGACTTGATTAAATATTATTCATGGTGAAACCAATGAGAAGGTATTTTAAATAAAGTGAAAAAATACACGCAATACGATCGATTTTTGCATGTTCTAAGCCACAAATAACACAAGTTTCTATTCGCTCAATAAATGAGATGCGATTTCTCAAAATGACCGAAAACATTTTTGTAATTTTTCAAAATTCTTCTGTGTCAAAGAATTTCTTTAATTGACTGCCTTCATCTTGGGGATTTCTTGAAATGCATGCCCCGTCTTGAAAATTTCCTAAAATGCATTGCATAGAATGATTTGACGTTGTGGTATTCCTTAGATTTCAGGCATCCAAAGATATTTTAGTTATTTTACAAAATGCTGAAAAATTTCTCCAGCTGCCTGTCTTTATCATGAGAATTTCTCAAAATGCCTGCCCATGTCTTGGGAATTTCCTAAAATGCCTAGAATGATTTGAAGCTGTGGTATTTCCTTGATTTCAAGCATCTGAAGATATTTTAATAATTTTTCAAAATGCCTGTATCTCGAAAAATTTTCCCAACTGCTTCTCTTCATCTTGGAAATTTCTCAAAATGCCTGCCTCTGTCTTAAGAATTTCTATAAATGCCTAAGAATATTTAGGTTTCTTCAATTTCAGGCGTCATTTAAAATCTTTGCATCTTTTCGTGAAGCTTGAATTGAAATTTTTCAAACTGGTGTTATGTTATGATCAAATGACAAAGTTGTTAGTTCATTTAGATTGATTTTGTAACATAAGCAATGAATTATTAGGACTTTTGGAGTAAAGCTGCATTTGTTCATCTCTCTTTTAGTTCTCCCATAAAATTTATAATAATGAAAATACCTTCATAAACAAACTGCTTAGTTAAGGTACCGATGCACGTCGTGCGTTTTTAAAAATTGGCCTAACTGGTATTTGCAG
>FIZU01012561.1:0-33033 GCA_900064475.1 Pseudococcus longispinus | reverse complement strand
AGTTCTCTCGGACGAAAGTTCATGAAAATTGTGAACTTTCGAGCTTTCACTGTGCCTAAAAGCAGCAGCTGCGGATCGGCAGACTGGTGGTTTTCAAAATGGGGGTACATATGCTAACTTTTCAGACCGGTCCCAGCTTTCAGTTCCTTCGGTACATTTTCAGTAGGTTCGGCTCTTGGACTATAACCCTCTCGAACATAGTAAACTTCATCGTATCATCTCGTCCAACTACTCAATCACTTCTCTATCCAATTTTTAGGCTACTTCGTAATCCTTTTTCTTTCCTTTCCCTTTTTACATTTTCTTTTCACAATTCCTCTCTCTTTTCAACAAACACACCATAAAAATCATACCACAATCATACGTACATGCATTCTGCTCATACAAAGAAAATAATATATATCATTATTTCGTCAATTTAAACGAATTTCTTCAAAGCGAAAGGTTAACATCCTATTAAAAAGCCGAATAACTCGACGGGCACAGCCTATCGTACATATTTAATGCGGATAATTACCTAAATTCGCGGTGACAATGTTGGTAAAAAAAATAACAATATTTACGCTAAGTGAATATTTTCATTACCTATACGATTTAATAATTACCCAGCCCTAACCAGTCGTACATAGGCATTATAAGCACATCCAAATGTTGGTAAATTTCGTCTTATAATTATGAAAATTATCACCATCGGGTCGGCGTGCCATACGGTATGCTTTACCTAAATTTTACACACCATTTATAGAAAATTTTGTTGTTAGCAACGAAAATACAAAGTAACCAATAGCCATTTGACCATAAACCCCGTTACACGTATAATATTATCATTTCATTAAACTCATTTAATCTCGTACACGCCGCCGACCGAGTCGGTAAATATGTTTGTGTTCGGATTTAATACGAAACACTTTCGCGAATACAGGTGATTGGGAGTTTTTTTTTCGCTCGCCGGATTACCAACGATGCTGCAGGTTTTGCTCAATTTGACCAATCATGACAACGGATAAGGCGGCGGCCGAGAAAAAATTAATGCATGGTATTTCGTATACTTACGTGACACGTCCGAAAGGTAAGCGACTCATTATCACGTTATACAAACAATGTGGAAAAAACCGTCCATCACGATCGTCTGAAATTGTAATGGGAAAAACATCAATTCAGTTGACTGGTTAAAAATTGATATCGTCGATGGCAAAATGTCGTTTTTATTGATACACATTACTATCTATAATACACGAAAATTTAATCCTACGTTAATAAAATTGCCTGCTTTGTTATTCGAAGGCGTACACAAATAATTTCTTGCTTTTTCTAGTATTATGCTACAGCAGCACTAAAATTAGAAATATTCTACGAAGTGGGAACGTAGATAAGGTGGAAAAATTGATCAGAGAAGGCCACGGATATAAATTAATCGGAGAAACGTCGCCTTTTCCAAAAATCAAAGTTTTATTAAAAGCAGTACCATTTTACATGGTAAATAGAACATAAATATCAAAACCATATCTACCTACATTTTCAATTGAAATTTTCAAATTCCCAAGGCTCGAATCGACATGCTACACGAGGCGGTGGTAAAAGGGCAACTACGAGATGTTCAAGTGCTACTCAACTCACAATCTCCGGCATGTTCGGTTTTAAAACCGAAACCAGAAAATTTAGTAATCAGTAGAGATTCGACTGGAACAGGTCTTCTTCACAAAGCTGTTTTTTACGATTACTTCGATATCGTCGAATGGTTGGCTAAAACCTTTCCTGCTACGATCCATAGTCGAGATAAGGTAAACAATGAATTTTGATGAGACTATCATTTCTCGTTTCAAGGACAATTGAATTGTCAGCACGAATGTGTAAGGTGGAGATTCGTATCGGCAACGTATAGACGTAGGTATAAGTAATCAAAAAGTAGCCAGAGTATTTTCCAATGTTTACAGTTGGGAAGGATTCCGCTTCATTATGTGAATTCGACTTCGGATCCGGATAAAATGTGGGATTTGTTGGTTAGTTTGGGATCTGATGTGAACGTTGAAGATGATTTTGGCAAAACACCGCTTTACTTTTTGACCAACGAGAGCGAAGTTCAGTTACCAGATAAAGTGCGAAATACGCATAAACCTTATAAATCCGAAGGTAGGTTATTGCGAGGAAAAAGTTTAGTGAATTTTAGTAGAATGTTCTAAATTGTGGCCGGCAACTCGGCACTGAGTAATAGAAATTTTCGAAACTGCTTCGATATTCAAAATTTAAAAAATTTCAACGAAAACGTCTCCGCCATTGGCTTACTATTCATGAAACTATTAAACATAAGATACCTATGCTTTTGCTCATTGAATTTGCCAAGTCCATAAATTCGTGATATTTGAAATTTTTTAAGTCCAAAAAATTAAGTATTTTGAAAAATTTTCTAAGTGCAGAAAAGTCAGACAAAATATCTAAAAGTCATTGTAACTGATTTCCGTGGGTGAATTTCGCAATAAAAAATTTTCAAAATCCAATTCCAAGTACAAAAAGTCAGTAGAAATCTGAAAATTTTTCCAAATTTGAAAAATTCTGACAAACTGTCTAAAAGTCAGCGTTAGGTAAAAAGCTGTCTGACAAAATGTTTGATTTGAACTTTCTTGAAATTTACCAAGTACATTAAGTTGAAATTTTTCAAGCCCAAAAATTCATTTGAGTTTTTAAAAATTTTTCAAGCACAAAAAACTCTGACAAAATGCCTAAAAGTCAGCAAAATAACTGAAATTTTCCAAATATAAGAAGTCTGCCTGACAAAATATTGGAAAGTTACCTCGATTTCTGAAATTCTCCAAGTTCGAGAAGTCTAAATTATTTGTCTGACAAAGTGTCTAAAAGTCAACATTATCTCTGAAATTTTCAAGTCCAAAAAGGTCAATGGAAATCTGAAAATTTTTCCAAGGCCAAAAAAGTCTGATAAAATTCCTAAAAGTCAATTAGGGTGAATTCTAAAATTTTCCAGGACCAAAAATTGTATGTTTGTCTGACAAAATGTCTAAAAGTCAGCATTATCTCCAAAATTTTCCAAGTTCAAGAAGTCAGTGGAAATCTGAAAATTTTTCCACGTCTAGAAATGTCTGACAAATGTCTAAAAGTCAGCATGATGGAATTTACAAGTCCATAAAAGTCAATCTGTCGAAATTTTGTGTGGGTCGAAAAATTCTGTCATTTTTCGCGGAATTACTCATCGCAAAAGCATAGGTAAGTATCGAGCAATACGTTGAAGAATTTCAAGTTGCCGGCCATGTTCAAAATGTAAACGTCAAAGGAAGAATTCTTACTGAAAAATCAATAAACAATTAAAAAAGGGCAAAATTCAAACGTTCCAAGTTCAATCTAAAAGTATACTGTATGAAAATGCGACAAAATTTATCATGAGTACAATGAAAGCGAAAAAGATCAATCATACCTCCTCAAAATGACTTCAGGATGATAAAATTTGAATATGCTGTATAGTGTGTTCCAGTTGCAATGCACCGCCTTCAAACCAGAGATGCAGCAACCCAAAGCACATACGTGTATGCATGTTTGCCGACTCCAGGATTTGAAGGGTCAAAGTTATGCTACACTCCTGGTAGATGTTTCAAAACGTCATAACTCTGTTGATAATATAGACAGACAAATTTTTTAAAAAACTTTCTTGTAGAACATTTCAAGCTCTGTAAAATGAGTTATATTCATGTTTTGCCTAACTTTGAAATTGAAGGAGCTACAATGACTTGAAAATTTGTAGGCCTCATAACTCCTTCAATTTTCAAGTTATGTAAAATTTTGTAAGAGTCATTTTTTGTTGAACTTTTTGAGCTTTACAAAATGAGCTAATAACTTTTAGCATAACTCCAAAATTGAAGGAGCTAAAACCATTAAAAAGATAAAAAGTGATTTTTTTCTCAAATTGGAGTTGACTTTGCCCCTTCAAATCTAGGGATCAACAAATATGCGTACACTTGTGTGGTTTGGGTAGCTGCATCTCTGGTTTGAAGGCGGTTCACTCCTATTGGAACACCCTGTACGGAAATAATATGAAATGCCTATCTTTAAATTTAAAGGGGCAATTGTTCTGAAAATTTCAAAAAATCCAGATTTCAAGATGAGTTTTTAAGACAAACAAAAAAGGTTTGATTGCAAAATTGCATATCTTCAAAATTGAAGGGACTATAAACGAGTGAATTTTTAACGAATCTAAAAGAATCTTTTTTGCGAAATTTCACTTTAGGAAGAACTCAGATATGTCAATGGCAAGGTCACATTTAAAGGTTAAATGCAACTTTGGCTGACGCTGATTAATCGTTCCAAAGGAGTCGAATACAGTTTGAAAAATTTTATCAAAAAGTTGAGAGCATTCACAATACATATTTTTTATTCTTGTTCTCACAAAGTTGGAGATTGTAAAAGAGTGCGAATGACAAGTGAACTTCTTGACGTTGCCATCCACTTGTTCAAATTTTTTGTCAAAACCATAAAATAATACATATGTATATTTGCAATTCCTTCAATTTTAAAAATATGCAATTTTATCGTCCAATCGTTTCCGTTCATTTTCAAGAGTTACTTCAGAATCACAAAATCAAAAATTCGTTTCTTGGACGTTTTTCAAGCCTTTGCCCCTTCAAAATTGGAGAATAGATAGACAATAGACATAATTTTCACAAATACTTGGATGTTTCTCGTACTCCGATATATCCTGGTGGTGTATTAAAGGGTGGGAGGGAGAGGGGTACTATTGCTTTCTTCGGTGACCTCAAAAATTAATTTTGGTCATATACGACTGTTAATGAAAATTTTGAACTAAAAAAATGAATAGATTAATGAATTTAATTAACTAAGCATATCAACTTAGTTTCGAATTCTAAAATTCGATCATTTCAACCCTCTCAATCATTTTAGACTGATCTAGATCTCCCCTCTCCTCCCCTCACCCACCATTAAAAGGGGTACGGATCATGAGAGATAGAATGGAATTCATAGTATGGTTGAAACTCTTTTTCATTAAAAAAAAGGCGTTAACTAGTCTTCATTTGTTTCAAATCATTTTAACATTTTAGGATTTTTTCAGATTTTTACTTCTCTTCTTTTTTTTTTCAAAACTCAACGTCTAAAAAAATCTAAAAATTTGAAGGAGCACAAAAAAAATTATTTCATTCGTACTTTGTGACACAGCTTTTCTTCACGCAAGCCCTTTCTAAATACTGGTGTTGCCCCTTGACGACCTAAACACATGCAACTTCTCGTACAGATCCACACTAAACAGTTGAAACTGTTTAGTTTGAGGCAAATGGGATTTTATCAGTAGAAAATTCAATTTAAAAATTGAAAAAAGAAATTAATCAACTCCTCTCATACATAAGCATATAAGCATGCAATTGTACAGTAACTATTTCTTATCAATTTTTTCCAGCCAACGCGATAAAATCTTCTAATATACGAATTTGGATACACGACCAAGATCTGCATAAACTACAACAAGTCATTTGGGATGGTCAAGGAGACAAATTGAAAAACGAAACGAGCAATAAACGTTTAATGAAAAAATTTCTCAATGGCGTTCCTCATATAATGGTATCAACACAAAATAATTTTCCTGTTCGTGCCAAACACGAAAAAAAATACGAGCACTTACGATTTTTCATTTTCAGAGCGTGATTCAAGAAATCCATAAAGCGACAATAACAAACGAAATAAATAAAGTGAAGTTAAACTCTAGAAATCCTATTCCAGCAGTGATATTGAGCAGTAAAGATACCAAGGGCGTTACTCCACTTCATAAAGTAACTATAAATGATTTTTATGAAGATATTGATTAATGATAAAAACGAATAACCGCTTGAATTTATTAACAAGGCAGCAGGATTGGGACATAGTGAAATAGTAAACTATATTGTGAGCAGATATTCCGAAGCCATTCAAATTCACGATAACGACGGTCGTACTGCTTTACATTATGCAGCATCTTTCAAAAAAAATGATATTTACGATCAGCTTATGAAATTCGGGGCCAATGAGAATATCATCGATAAAGTAATCTGAACTTAGGACCTGAAATACGTAATGAAATTTATTTAAAAAATCTTTATAGGTAACCGTTCTTATTTTTCCAGTTTAGCAGAACTGCAAAATGCTACCAATCAAGACCAAACGAAATCGATCAAAATTTACTTTATGAAATTCCAGCAGCTCCTAGAACAGGAGTGGCTGCAGATTATCCTTCATCTTGGGACTGGAGTATTCTCAAAGTACCCGATTCATTAAATAATCTCAATATAAAAATACCCAGTGCTAAATTCTACAATAAGTCCAAGAACAAAGTAGGTATAGCGGAAATGAAACAAAAAAAGGAGCTAACAGCAAACATTTCAAATGATTTTTATTCCCACAGAATGAATCTTCAAATGTTTTGCAAATTAGCCAAGAAGAACCGAGAAAATTCAAGACTAGTTCATACGACAGTTCGAATATAGAAAACGAAAGCGTCCCAGTAATTGAAGAACCATTCACGACTGAATCGATTCCTGAAATAAATGCAGAACCAGCAGAACTTAAAGACATAAATGATAATCCTACACACGAAAACGATCCGAATATAGAATCAATTCTTGGACCTGTTTCAGAATTTCCTCAGAGTGAGGAAATCCCACATTTAATGCATGAAAACGATCCATTTACAGAACCAATTGCTGAACCTGATCAAGAATTTCCCATTTATGAGGAAATTCCACAAAACACATCGGAGATCAATTCGCAATCGGAAATCAACGAAAATTCTGAACAAAACGATGCTGACTATCAAACAATAGAAGATGATCTTGTAATACATCATAGTGAATTAGACGACAGTGTTGATAATTACGATAGTGTTATTGAAGAAGAAGAATTTATCGATGAAACCGTCCTGAAAAAGAAATTGGACGTGGATCGTAAAATAAAAGAGATCATACAACAGAAGAATTTCGACGAAATGGGTAATTTCATATTGCAAGGTTGCGGAGAATATTTGATAAATGAAAAAAGCTCGCATCCGGAAATCCAAGAATTCATCAATAATTTGCCGATTTATTTGGTGAGTGTTTTTTCTTCTTTTGCTCAATTCGTGGACTGCCCTTTTCTATTTTGTTACATTTTTGTTTAGAAAAAAATCGAGCTGATTCATCACTGCTGCGAAATTGGTAATTTGGATGAATTGCAAAAATACTTAGATCGTCGAAAATTGGCTGTAGTACGAGAAAATAAAACCGGGTTATATTTAACTCCTTTGCATGTGGCTGTGATAAACAATCATCGAGATGTAGCTCGATATTTAGGAGGAAGATTTCCTGAAACTTTCAAAGTGGTCGATATATTTGGCCGAACACCTTTGCATTTTGCCAGTATACATCCGAATGGATCGTACGTCTACAACGTGCTATTGACTTTAGGAGCTGATAAAAATGTCAAAGATTGTGTAAGTAACGACCATTGGCTTGCCAATCTAGCAATTGAAAAAGAAAGTAATTTTCGCTAATTTTGTTATTAGAATGGTAGAACTGCAGAATATTATTACCTAAATAAAAATGAAGATAGATTTAAAAAACTACTCCAAGTTATCAAAGAATCAAAGCAAAACAATCCAAAGGAAATTGGTAAGAAAGGTTGATAATTTCACGGGTTTGATTCATTTTTAGTCCATTTCACTGCAGTAATACAGGGCTTGGAAGTTAGCCGGAAGCTGGAAGCTGAAAAAAAGCCAGTCATTCCAAAAAACCAAACGGAAGCTAAAAGCCGGAAGCCGAAGCTGGAAGTCAATAAAAATTGGCTTCTGGCTTCAGTTTCCAGCTTCTGGTTATTCGGCTTCCAGCTTTTAGCTTCCGTTTGGTTTTTGGAATGGCTGGCTTTTTTTCAGCTTCCGGCTTCCAGCTAACTTCCAAGCCCTGCTATTTTGTCGATTGAATGTCTGTCGCCCTCTTCTGGCGTGCCAAATATACCTATTTAGTATTTCCAGGATTCCCGCGGATCCAGGCAAAAAACGATCCGGATTACGGATCTCGAATCACACCATATGTTCCAGCGGATCACGGATCTTTTAAAATTTCTTGTTTTTTTTTTCCATAAAAAAATTACTGTAAAGCGTGAGTATCACGTCTGATGGCTGATGGCTTCAATTATTTTTTTCTCGGCAAAAAGTGAGGAATGAATGAAAATGAAGCTGAATATTTATTTTAGGACTTTGAGCATCGTTCAAATTGATTTTTTGGGGTCCGTAAAATACGGATCTCTTTCAAAAGGACCGTGGTCAGAGGATCCGCGGGAACCCTGTCTATTTCCCCTAATTTTACTGCTTACAAAAATATTTAATCCAAATAAATTATGAAACAAATATTTCATTTCAATTTGTCAGAAAAAATTGAAGAAGAAATGATACAAAAATCAGAAACGCCGCAAAAAGATGACGAAGGACTTGATCAACCTGATAACGAATTATTATCTGGAAGTAATACATTTCTTCAATAATTTCCAAAAACCTTACAAGTAGTTGAATCAATAATGACTTCGCCTCCTTCACTTTTAGGACTTGGAACAGCAATACGAACCGGATTATCAGCAATTGCAAGCGAAAGACCATCAAAACCAATCAAATTTTTAGCCAATTATTTGAATAATTACGAAGAACCAATAATAATAAACGACGCGGTAGGTAACAAGTTGGAATCTTCCAGAAAAAATTACTTCAAATATCACATAGTTGAGTATCTGAACAAAAACACTTTCAGCTCGAACCAACAATTGAAAACACTTCACCATACCCCGATCCACAAGAATCTCCTGAAGAAGAACCTGAATTCGAACAAAGCATTCAGCTTGAAGAATCATCATCTCCTGAAGAAATACTCGTACACACTCCTGAAACACAAGATGAACAAACCCCATCTCCCAACGAGGTACAGGAATCAAAACCCATTCAAAATGGAGAAGAAAAAAAGCCCGAAGAAGAAACCGAGTCATCCGAAGATGAAAAGAAAGCATCGCGAAATCGAAAAAATTCCATAATCGATTACAAAGAAGAAATCAACGACCAGTTTCAACCAATAAGTAGAGTAATTTCGTAGCAAGCAATTAGATAACAAAATAATGGATGAATTTAGTACCTAAAGATAATCAGTTATTATAAAATGATGAATTTTTCAGGATAAACATGGCCAAAGTATGTTACATTTTGCGGCAGCTAGCAGACACAGTAGAAACGCTTTATTACAAACGTTACAAGAACTAGATGCAAATATTGCTCAAAGAGATGAATTATATAGAACAGCTCGAGACATCGCTGTGTTTTCTCAACTTTACGACAATGTAAAAGCTATTGACTCTTATGTTTTCCATCTAGCAGCAAATGGTAATCAATCACAGCTTCTGCATCATTCAACGTTTGTTAATTCTACACAGGTTAACAAATGAAATCTTTATGTTGCAGGACAAACAGATAAAATCTTACAGCTTTTATTGGACGGGTACGATCATATTTTAGAGCTCGAAACAGAAGAAAATATAATGGATGTGGTGAAGAGTAGAAATCACGAAAACACGTTGAACATTTTACGGACTATAACTATTTTTGAGGTTTTCATAAGTTTTCATTTCTTTTTATCAGCGAAGATGGTTGAATCACAATGTATATTGAAGAATGTAACGTTGACTTTTGAATGATCATTAGGAAATAAGAGAAGATCTTCATGCAGCGATTAGAATTGGAAATAAAGTTAGGGTACGAGAGATATTTAATAAATGTGGAAGAGATGCTAAACTAATGGCCATTAGTAAAAACGATGCATCGAGATGCAGTCTTCACATTGCTATTTTAGTTCAACATAAAGACATCGTAAAACATATTGTGAAGAAGTATCCGAAAACTATTCACATAGGAGATAATGTAATTCAATTTGAGTTTTACCTTCATTTAGCTTCTTCATTTTTCACAATGATGGAATCGTATTGTAAGCTTAGCTTTGTGTTAGTTCGAACTCTTGATCATTTACACAAAAAAGCATCAACGATAAAATCATTAACCGAAATCGCCACGTTAGGAAATACATTATACATTAATTACACAAATTCACAAAAAACATGTTACGAGGGTTAATTACTTATCAATCAACTATCACACAATCCGCCATGACAGTTTACGTCATCACGTCCTGGATCACTGCTTAAAAAACTAACTGCGGTGGTTGCATAATTTCACCCCTTCACGTAATCAATGGAATTTTTTAATTTTTTTAAAATTATTCTTTTTCCTCTAGCTCGAACGTGCACCTTTACATTATGCAATGGGATTAAAAACAGTAGAGGAATTGAGTCGTATATTAATCGAAGCAGGTGCTACTCGTGTGGTCAAAGATTTGGTTAGGAAATATTTTTTATTAGTACAGTTTTTGTACTACTTGTGTTCCTAAATTACTAATATAAAAATGAATTTAATTAGAAAGGACGTCAACCGAGTTATTACTACATGAATAACGCTGAAATATTACAAATACAGCAAGAAGAAATATTTCTCAGTGATCAACAGAATCGTAAAAATGTGATGAAAAGTGGACGTTGAATATCTAAAATATTATGTAGTCCTACGTACCTAATATGTAAATACTTCCAACACTCATTATTAATTACTACATTTTTTTTCAATAAAATATTTTTTATTACGAAAAACATTCACTTACAATGATAAAATTTTACTGAGTCAACAATGATTCAAATTTATTTCAAAATTCGACGCGTCTCGAGAGTCAAGACTTCTTCAAATGCTTATCGCATCGGAATTCGATGTATTTTTCAAATCAAAACGTGTATCTGCTGTTATAACTATGGGGAAAAACTTGGTCTATTTACATAAAATATTTGACAAAAATGTCTTAAATAAATATTGTTTTTGCAGCTTTCACGTGTACGAAAATAGAATTGATTGAAAAGGAAAACACAAGCTGTATGAATATATTCGGATACAAGCAAAAGTATCCGAAACTGGTAAATAGCACACTTTTTCAGATTTTTGCGACTTAAAGTTCAATTGAGCATTCTCACTTCACAGAAACATAATTGGTACATCTTTAAGCTACAGTTGAAGTTTTTATTCATAACGAAGTACCAATTGTTTCTGCAGAATGTCTTTTTGAATATTCGTATTAGCGATTCATTTTTTTATAACGTATAGAATTATGCAGAATACATAACACATGGAAATTGAGTCAAGATGTTCAAAAATATATTGTGTAAAACCAATTTTTAAAAATATGTATTCTAAAAGATATTTACAAGACGTAATCAAACTCTATTAGGTCTATGAAATATTATTTTTTGTTTTTTTTTTACGAAATAAGTACAAAAATAACTCAAATCTATTGGGTAGCGTTATAAAAATGAAGTTTTTTTTAATAAAGCGACTCGGCGTTCGAATTACGCGGTTTCTTCAATTTTTCTAGATTTTTAGTCACTAAGTCGTGTAAGGTGGAATAATGGTTACGAATTTCATGCAATACCAACCACAGCCCTAAATACTGTTTCTCATCCAGTTCCTCGACTGCTCTTCGATAATCTTCGATGTGAGGATATTTAGCAACCTGTAATACATTCGCAATTGTGATATGGTTCGATTCGTAAAATTAAATTAATATTAGAGTGAGAATATCCGTACTTTGGAAACTAATTTAGCTCGAGTAACGTAGTAACGTGAAATTTGGTCGAAAAACGCAGCTGCTTCTGTTTCTACCGTTTGAATTTCAGCCAAAGTGTCTTCTTGAATTGACACACCGAAGTTATTACCATCTTCGATTTTCGGAATCATGAACGAAATCCACATTTTAAGCTGAAAAAAACAAGATGAATATGTTAGCATTGCTCAAGACCAGTTGAAGCTGAGTGGAAATGACTCGAAACGATGACAGGAGCTGTTGGGGAGGGGAGGAGGTTACCCGGAGAAAACAAAAGAAAGTAACGGAGTGAAAAACATCTGCTCCGGTTAATTCGTTTGCTCAAAAAGCTGAAAAATAGTACGCTTATAAACAATCAACAAGCTTTCCAGCAAAAAATTTGATCAGATCGGTATTCGGTTTTCACCGTTATTGTCGAGTTTTCAAAATTTTGAAAATAATTACACTATTTCCACCTTTTTAATGGAGTTTTCAACAAAACTGAAAAAAGAGTGGCAGAAAAAGACAGCAGAGAAAGGAATTTTCACCTCAAATTGAACCGAAATACGTAAGTATAGAGCAAGTGTATAGTAAAAACCGAAACGAAAATTTTTTTATTTCACACCCCTGCTAAATACGATATTGGCACTCCACTCACAAGAAAGGCAAATACTCACAATGTTGCTATCTTCTACAAGCTGTTTGATGATTGGTTTCAAAATGTTAATTAATTTTGATAATTTTTTGTTTGATAAAGCCATTCCAGAAGAGAAACCGAAAACCTTGGTGCCATCGTTAGGTACTTCTGCTTCCACGTCCAATTTTCGTTTTTTATTTACAGCTGAGTTACAGCTGAAAACAACAAAATGGGAATTAATATGAATGGAAAATTCCACGTAGAAGAAATACCACGTTTACGCTCATTGGCTAACTTACTTATTTACAATCACAGGTTCTGGTACTGGAATATTAATATCTTCATGGAGATTGATTAAATTTTCTTCATTCCATTCCGGCAATTTGATCAACTCATTCAACTGGACAATTTTTTTGGGAAATCCGGTCAGAATCAATGCTTCACCCTGAAATTAGAGAAAATAAATACATGAGAAAACCGGCGTAAACCGAGCGTATATCAAAGACCGCTTGAATATTGATTTATCGATAAATATTATAAATGAAGTTAAGGGTTAAGGCTACCACGACCAGAAACCAACATCCATTTTATTGTTAGATTTCAAAAACGTCGAATAACTAACCTTCATTTTCAAGTTGTCTTTAAATTGCTGAACCTGTGGAAATAAAAAAATGGAACAGCTGTTATTCTCTTTTCAAAAATAGATATTTTGCAGTCGCAGCTGCAAGATTACATTTTTTAGATTTTCATTACAAAATAAGTAATGAAAAACCCGCTCCAATGAGAATTAAACTATGCTGTAACTTCCATCACTTCGACTTCAACGATCAAAACAAAGTGAAGCTAAGATGTTTCATGCATGATTTTTTTCCAACGGAAAACTATAACTTTAGATGGCCGAGATTTGATACAAATTCAGAAGAAGCTACGTGACTGTTGAGAAAAGTTGCAAAAAAAACCCTGTTTATATCATGTCACCCATTATCGGAATTACATTTCACCACGTATTGAAGCTCGTGTGCTAATAAGTACTCAAGCTCAACAATTTTTAAATGAAGGATTGAAGAAATTAAACATGAAGGTGGATTTGTTTTTTTGTAGAATTTTGTCCCAAGTTTTGAACAAAGGATATTATAACACATCTTAGGGGATTATTATTTCATTATTGTGATAAACATAATGACATTTACGAAGGATCGAATTGTAGATTCATAATACCTCAATTATTGCTCCATCTGCCATATCACTTCACAAAAATTTTTACAATATTAATCAAATAATACTCGCGATATTTGTCGTCAGTTTAAAGAAATACAATTAGATAATTTGCAATTCACGTTGTTCAGTGATGGCAATAAACACGCGCGATTATTTTCGGTTTCGATAGAAAAGCTGCTCGAATGCGAATGCCAAATAAAACAGGATTATCAAGAATTTATGCGTATCACTTGCGTAAATTTACTCAAAAATTTAATTACGATTGAATTTTGGCAAAATTAACCCCTCGCAGAATTGAAATATGAATTTCTCACTAGTATTTAAACATTTGTATTCATCATTTTGACGAGAGTGTACGAAAAACCACATTTACATTTATCATTTTATCGACTTCCAACTTCTAACGATCGGTCGACGGTTGGTCGACGGCTCCGGCGGCTCCTCTCCCCTCCACTCAACAGATTCCACGAGTGTTGTGAAAGTAGGATGACTGAATGTTGTAAGTAATGCAAAACCCATGCCTGGAGTGTTCGACTTGGACAAATTTTGAATTTATTTCCCGGTGAACATTTTCGTCTTCTCAGTGTATTTCTTATCAATGTTTTTTCGTTTTTTGTTTTTTCTAAATAGAAAAACAAAACTTGAACGTAAATAAAAATTAATTAATTTTTGCTTTTTCAAAGGAAATTATTATTAAAAAAAAATTTGCTTAACCTCATCCTTGATTACTAATAAGGTACCTATCTACTTTCATTTTCAATTAAACCTTTTTTATTCGTTATAACATGTAGTTTACTATACATTCAAACTTTATTTACATTTTTAGATGCCAAAATCTCGTTCAAAACGCCAGACCAAAAGGAAAATTGAGATGTTGCCCGGTTATTCCAAAACAATTGTCTATGATGACGATGACGAGTCTGATGAACAAGATCTGATCGAAGACAGAGAAACCGCAGATCGTATGGAACGGGAAATTGAAATGTACGAATCCCAAGTTAAGAAAGCGAAAGAGTCAGCTTTAAGAGCAAAAGTTGCAGTCGAAAAACATATTAAACTCGCAAATGATATGGAACAAAAAATGAAGATGTATCCAAATCCAGAGTATGACGAAATTTTGAAAGAATCCCTCGATGATCATAAGGAAAGCATTACTGAAGAGGTAGAGTATGCTAGACATCGAGAGATGAATGTAGAACTTCAGATAGAATACTTCGAAAAAGCGAAAATTCGTGCGATGCGGCATCGAAAAGCTGTCAACGATTTAGAAAGATTAATATTAAAATCAAGAACTAACAAACGCTGAATTAAAAACCAACGACAAATACAATTTTTTGTTAAAATTCAGATTGTTTTTTTTTATTTAAATAATCTAGTTGATTACACTTGTAAAAATTTTTTTCGAAAAATGAATAATTTTCTCTAAATGTTTAGCAAACTTATTGGTTTAATTAATGCATTCTATACTTTTGTAAATTCAACAAATAAATCTTCAACTGTACATACGCATCTTTTTTGTAACTAAATTCTGACAAGATACTAAGAAATTGGGCTTTGGTTCATTGCCCTTTTTACTCATTGGGCATATGAAGAAAACAATTGACAAGCAATTGATACTCTCATCTTAAGGGTATTCTCTGCTCTGTTATCAGTTGCGATTTTAGATGAAAAAAGGGCCAACTTTGGTTAGATATTGCGAAAGAATTAATGAATGGATTTTGTTGGGAATTGTTTTATTTTGTTCATAAAAGATTCAAAAGTGCGGGTATGTCGAGCTTTTTTCGATTAAAACTTTTTTTTGAGATATTTATGACTTAATGGACCACTATCGAACGTTTACATCTCAGTTTGGATAGAGTACAACACCTCAAAAAAGTAAATTATTCCACATCCGAATACTAAAAAATTCATTCAAAGAAAATGAACCAAATTATAATTAATATCAATGGTTTTCTTCGGTTGATTTTTCTCAATTATTTTTCCACGCCTTAATAAATGTCCAGTTTCAACATTTTCGGAGAACAGTCCGAAATGAAGAGCAAATTTTCATTCAACACATATTTAAACAAGATTCAAAAGTTCAATAAATTAGATTCCAACTCTAGAAGTAAAAAACTGTACTTTCTAATAACATGAGGGAAAATAATGCACAATATTAAAATTTTTAAAGAAAAGAGCACGTCAGAAAAACCTGATAATAAACTACCAAAACGACTATCAAACTAAAACAAAAAAAAACCTGCTAAAGATTAAAATTGATTTTAAAAATGTCGTAAAAAATATAAAAATTTGTAAAAAAAAGTACAATATAAAAACGTATTAATTTATGAATTTCATGAACGCCTGTTACTATTACTAATGACATATATTTTTTATTAATAAACCATCTAAAAAATGGAGTACCTACGAAAGTTACACGAATCAATACAATGTTAAATTTCGTAAAAAAAAAATGATACAAATTTAAAAATTTTTATAAACCATCCGCATATAAAATTATAATTAATCCATGAAAGGGCATAATGAATTCATCTTTGAGCAGGTTTCTAATCCAATTGCAATTCTAAAGATTATGTTAGTGAAAGATCAGATTACATTACACATGATTATTTGTATCGATTAAGAAATGTTAATCGAGTTTCATTTTTAGAAAAATTTCATTAATTTTTTTTTTAAATTAATAATCTTACCTGAAAAATATACTAGTTATGTATTTATCAAGATAAGCTCAATTAAATTTTACCTCACAGAGCAATTTTGAGGAAATATGTGACACGTGTCACAGTAAAATGGAAGATTAAACATTCAGGAAAAATTTCAAAACAAAATTAATAACAGAAAAAAACAGATAAAAATTGATTAGTTTCATTGAAATATAAAATTCAAAACGTGCCAAGGTGAAATTTCCAAGCATTTCTGAGTTCTCAAGCATTCATATAAAATTCGCTTCGTATCGTTATATCAAGCAACAATGGTGATTTTTTTCATTAATTGAGTAAATTCAGATCAAAGTAATACATCTATGAATGAGATATTTGTCAAATGTATTACATCTCGCGGAGATTGAATAATTTTATGTACAATTTACAGAGTTATTTACAATTAACATAAAAGAAGGCATCTATGTATCTAACAAGAATAAGAGAAGATATAAAATAATAAACAAAAATTTACTAATATTGTACATATTATCTAATTCGTATTATTAAAATCATTAGTTGACCGAAATATATAATTTAGTTACACATAGTTCATATTGCACGAAATAAAAAACTACATCTGGCACATTGGATTAAAAACAAAAACCATACGCGGTGTTAAAAGCATACATTCGTATCGCCAAATACAAAAAAAAAATAGAAATGACTTATATCATTTCATTTTTCAACAAAAAACAATCATAATAAATGATACTGAAAGAGCCGACTTCGCAAACGCATGAATAGGTATACCTGTTTCGTCTTCTTTTAACATTTATAACGTTACAATATTATATATTGTTGGCATTTGATGCAAATAAATTAATGGCGAGTGCGTAGGATTTACAATTATTTTATGAGACTTATTTCTTTCAATAAAATTAAGTACATGTTAGGAACAATGAAAAAAAAAATAATTCAAAAAAATTATATATTCACAAGAACGTGATTAGTAAGTAAGTTATTCAAAGAGAGGACAAAAAATTTCTAATATAGTTTTTTAAAAACAGTGATGTTACAAAATAAATACTAACAAAGTTATTTTTTTTCGATTTTCGAAAAACAAATTATCAAATTTCTTTCAACAGCGCCGATTTGGCATTTTTCAATTTATCTAATCGTCGCTGTAAATGCGTATTTTCCGTCTCCAATTCGTCAACTCTCGATTGCGTTTCACGTAACTGTAAAAAAAAATTCCATCAAGTACAATCGTGAAATGATCGCCGAAGAAATGAGATTTAAAAAAAAATCGATCACTAACCTCCCTTTGTAATTTTCTTTTTTCAACTTTCAATTCATCTTCAACTTTTTCTGACGTTTCTGCAGCCGATTTATACCTAATAACTTGACTCTCTAATCGGGCAACCTGAAAATTATCAGAAAAAATCAATTTAGCATCAGTATTATTTTTCGAGCCAAAAATACAATAAAAATCAATACATTAGCTTGTAACGTTGATATATCTTGTTCAGCTTTCTGCCATTTGAATTTGTAATCGCCAACTAATTTTGACGTTTCTCCTGCAATAAAATATACAGGAAATAAGTCGAGACGAAATTAAGGTACAAGAGATGAAAAATTAAAATTGTTTATACTTGATTCGTCGAAATCGTCGTTATCAGAGCCATTCAGTATACTAGAGCAATTCCCAGAAGACTTTATTCGTTCAGCATCTAATTCTAATTTAAGTTTAGTGATCTCGCTTAGAAGTTCTTTACGTTCTTGGGCGTATTTTTTTAATCTACTATCTGCAATTGAAAAAATAATCACGAGACCCGGAATATACGAAATGAGCACATCAATTGGTATGATAATTACCTAATGAGCCTTCTCCTAAGTTCTGTAACAACTCAGCAGATTGTGACGATATCAATACTCGGTTAGACAATTTACGTTTATATTCAATATGATCACTATCGTTTTGTTCATCCTCGAGTGAACTATGAATACCATTTTCGTCGCCGTTCGTTATCACAACTAAGCCTTGCTCCTAAACACGTCGATTACATGATTGTTTATCATTATTTTCCGTACTTGAAATACACAATAGAATTTAAATCGAATCTCTCACCTCGATCAACCTATCTCGTTCTTCTAATTGCGATTTGAAGAAATCCAGATCTTCTTTTTGCTTGATAAATAATCTCTTCAACTGTTCGTGTTCTCTGCATTTGTCTTTATGTTCTTTCTGCGATAGTTTCATTGAAAATTAAATTAAATTTCGAGACCAAAGCACAAAAGGGGAAATGAAATTTCAGTCTTACTTGTAATACTGAGAATGCTGCTTCTAAATCTTGATATTTATCTTTGAATAGTTCCACTTGGTATAATATAGCTGACTTTTCGTTATCCAACTGAGCATTTTGAATCATTGCTTTACGAAACTTCTCTTCTAGTTCTTTCAGTTCGAGCTATAGAATTAAAATTGAAACAGAAATAGAATTATAACAGTTGTTCGAAGATCGTAATCAATTTATATTCGACGTTTCCTACATAGCAATAACATACATATCAACACCGTTTTACAATTACAAATTCCTCGAGTTATTGTAAAGCTAAGAAATTTCCTAATATCATAATTCGATAAAAACTCGAATTAGATACCATCTAGAATTTCGAATTCGCAAATCGATAATGCCAGAGGTGAAACATTTCACAAGCTTAAAATCGAACACCAGTCAAGCCGCGATAAATTAACGTTAGTGAAAAATTACCAGCTGAGTTCGACATCTCAAAACAAAACTACGTTTCGAAAATGTTTATTTCACTTTCGTAACGAAGAAAATATTTGTACTTGATGTTTCAAAACCACAAACAATGAAACCTAATACCGAAATTCTTCTACAAAGTTTAAAAACATTCGGATCTGATAAGAAAACGCTATTCGACTCACTTTGATATCGCGATAATTGAACCCATCTTCCAACGAGTCTTCGGAACTTCTTCTACTCGTGTTGCTTACTGGTGATGATATAACAGATGTATTCCTATTATTTACGCAAGACGTACTTCGTATTCCACGATTCGCCGAATCCACTGTAATCAAAATTACAAAAATGGTCGAGTATAGAATGAAAAATCACCCAGATTACGAATATTTCACAAACGACACGATTGTAATAAAGTATTCCTTACAAAATGGTATATATCTCGTCCAGTTCTTGAACATTCTAATATTTCTAATACAACGAAATGAAGAAATAATTATTATCAATCGTATCAACGATCAACTAAAGTGTATATAATTCGGTTACCGTTTTTCGTACCATTTTATCGCGCAATATTTATCTTGAAAAACATCTCAATGCATCGAATCGTACCTATGAGGTAATGTTTGCACATATGGTGACTAAATAATTCAAAAATCATAAAATAACGTTTGCATTCGCCGACAATACTTCGGTATTATCGCACGTGCATTGATTTCTCATAATCTTGAACGTGATTTTGAACGGGTGTGAATTTATCGAAATAATTGTGTGAAAATTTCATTTTTTCTGCGTATCGGTAGAAGTGTTTCCTTTAAAGGAGCAAGGGAATTCCTTGTTCGATTCGAATTCGCGTTTTACTATTTTAGATCTAAGACTATCACCCATTTTAATTAATAAATTTAGCTACAGCGATTAAAATAATCGTTGAAAT
This sequence comes from Pseudococcus longispinus, assembly GCA_900064475.1. NCBI lineage: Eukaryota > Metazoa > Arthropoda > Insecta > Hemiptera > Pseudococcidae > Pseudococcus > Pseudococcus longispinus. Next base: position 13,168 of record FIZU01012561.1, on the reverse strand, counting down.
AGTCTCAGAAAAAATGCGATATAAAGAATTCCAGTATATTTTCCCGAATCCAGTTTCCCGAACATTGTTTATCCCGAATATGTGATAACCGATTGCCCGAATACCGAATTCCCGAATCCATTTTCCCGAATAACAGCTATCCCGAATGAGTTTTTCCCGAATAACAGCTTTTCCCGTTTCCCGAATAATTACGTAACTTTTTCTTCTAAAACAATGGTTTTTGTGATAAATATTTCCATGTAAAGATATTTAGTTGACGGGGAAGGAAGAAAGCCAAGGAAGGCATACCATAAGTAATTTCAAAATTCAAAAATCATTGGGTGATTCCCTATTTTTGTTTATATTTTGTTTTGGGACTTTGGGAGTCATGAATACTGATAAGTGATAACCCGTAAGACGGGATATTAATAATTACCAAAATAACTTGAAAAATATCATCTTTACAGAAAAAGTGCAAGATACTATTCTTTTTTAGAATTAAAAGAGCTTTCCATTCGTGTATAAAAAAATTAAAATTTTGATTTTATGCGATGTTAAATTTTTGTCTTACTTTCACTAAATGTCGCAAAATTAAAATTTTTATACATGAATGGAAAGCTCTTTTAATTCTAAAAAAGAATAGTATCTTGCACTTTTTCTGTAAAAATAATATTTTTCAAGTTATTTCGGTAATTATTAACATTGCGTCTTATGGGTTATCACTGTTATCAGTATTCATGAGTCCCAAAACAAATGTAAACAAAAAACGGGAATCGCCCATGGGCCATGACAACAATTGAGAAGTGAGAACAGAAAGCTGATCATCCAGATATTTATGTTGGGCTAACCGAAGTTCAAAAAGAACAAGGTTACACCGAAATCGCGATATCAGAATTGAGTATGAGTCGGCGTGTTAAAGCAACCCCAAAGAGAAAAAGGGTGGAACTTGAGAACAGAGTATCAGAAATTGTAAGACAGACAGTGCTAGAGAGAATACCGAAACATGGGGAATGAATTAATTAGCTTTGAACCTTATCTCATAACAATTTAATAAAAAAAAAAATTTGGGAAGAATAATATTCAGGAAAACGAGATTTGGGAAAACGGTTATTTGGGAAAACGGTTATTTGGGAAAACGGTTATTCGGGAAAATGTGATTCGGGAAAACGTTTATTCGGGAAAAAAGTCATTCGGGAAAACGTTTATTCGGGAAACTGGATTTGGGAAATTGGCCGGGAACCGATTTAAAGTAGGTGCTTTGAAAATGTAAGAAGTAAAATCACAGTTTAAAAATGAAAAATGAATCAAAATAATAAAAAATTTACCCGAATTGAAGCCCGCATTACTAGTGATATCGTAAATTTTATCCAGGTTTTCGTCTGCTTCTCTTTGTTGTCGTTCAATTTCACGCATTCGTATTTCTTTAGCTTCGGCGCGAGCTTGTCTACGAGCAGCCAAACGACATTCAGCCTGGAAAAGAGAATACCGATAAATGAAATGGAAACAGTAAAAGATTGAAATTACACCTACTTACTACATTTGTAAGTTTTCCTTTTTAAATCAAAACAGCAGTTAAAACATCATAAAAATATTTCAAGGTTATTCATTAAAAAAAAAAAGAACAATAAACAAACAAAAGGCACGTTTCATTTTCAGATATTAAATCCTAGAGAAATACGCATGCATATGAACTTCTAAAACCTGAGTCGACCTTCACTTCTACGCTGAAGAGTAAACTGACTCAACAGGTAAGTTTATAACATTTGGATTACGATTTTCAGCATAATTCTATCACCCGATGATTGATTAGGTGTTATTGACGAATCAAGATATATTTAAATCTTCTTCTATACAATTTATTGATTTTTCAAAAAAAAATTTGCACAAATATGGCTCATTTTTCTCGAATTATTATGCTAATCAATTCATACGAATACGTTCAGAAGGTGGAATGCAAAGAGGAAAAACGTCGTGCATTAAATAGAGTAAACACTTACCCAGAATTTGATTTCTAGGTAAAATATGTAGGTAAATAAAACTAGAATCCGGTATAAAACGACATTCGAGAGACAATCGGTGAATTTTTCAGCACTAGCATCGTCGTTAATTTAATAACGACAATACGAACACAAAAGGAGCTTCTATCCTTGTACCGAAGAGAAATAAATAACAGTAATAACAATTCTAATACGACAGTCAGCGTTAATTTTTAACAATACAATACACCCGACACGTACTCGTTAAATAAATTTCAATTTACATAATTTTTCAGTCGAAAGGTGCGAAGTAATTTATCCAATATCCAGAGTACGATTACGGTTAGCAAAACGCAAATACGAGTTATAAAAATGTAATCACATGGCACACCTAAGAACGTCGAAATCCAGATAACCCTTTCCTCCACTCGAAAATAATGCTACTCGTCATTTCGACGATAACAAAACGATAACAGAGAGCTTTCAATGCGCGAGTTTGTCGATGTTTAACAATTGAGAAAAATTTAAGATACAAAGCGATAAATTCGATCGAGCATTTAATTACGAATCGTGCTGTCAATTTCCATATAAATTCGTGAATAATGCATTTTATCGAGTATTCTACCTGTTTAGCAATTTGATCCAAAGCTTGATCTTCGATTGTATGATTACTTGGCGCCCTTTTACGACCGCCGATGGCGTAACTGTCCATGGTGTATTACTGCTCGATCCAGTATCACTGTATTGGTCATACCAATGATGATATTTTATATGTAGAGTGACTAAAACACACAAAAATGAGGTATGTAATAAACTGTTTTCTTTCGTCCAACACGTAAAATTATCTCGGTAATGGGGAGATGGAACATTACCAAAACTACACATACTTATGGTAATATATTTAATAAAGTGAAATTATTTCCTAGAACTTCGCAAACAACACGATTATAATGAAAGCATCCATCCCAAATTACATAATGACGCAGTTACTGATATAGATCGTTTTCTGGAAACAGCAGACCGAAAAAACGCTCACACTCGAGTGCCTCTTACGCTAAGTAAGCTTTTCCTTGTTATTAAAACAACATAGTTTTTATCGATATGCTCAAGTTTTGAAAATATTGATTAGAAAAATCATTAAAATGTTGGAATTTAACATCTGCATAAATGCGATACATAAAATGAATTTTATTTTATGGAAAAATTGTTCGAAATCGTTTATGCAGATGCAGATCAACGAAACGTGAAAGAAACTTACTCACTTTTTATCAGTATTTATGAATGAAAATAATATACTACTGTTGTGTTGGTTTTTAGGAACGTATTCGTAATATGGAATATTTCTCAACTGAATAATCAGAATTAACTATGACTCAATGAATTCGTGGTTAAAGTTGAAGAAAAGAACATATCACCCGTGATTTTTTCCATTTACCTGGAACTAATTTCTTGCAGAAATAATCAGAATTGAAGCATCAACTCAAAGAATTGTAGAAACATTAAAAAAATTAATGATAATACATGAAAAGAACGACTATTTGGAAAATAATCGAGAAAAATTGATAACTGTTATTCTTCGTTGCAGTTTGAAATGAGCACAGGAGGGTTCTAAAGTGATGGTTTGTCGAATAAAGAATCCATAAAAGAACAACTATGTTATAAAATTTGATAAAAAGCGATGAAAATTAACGATTAATCATATTTTTATGAAATACTTACGGATACTTATAAGCAAAGGATGAATAAATGAGTACTCCCAAAATAACAGTAAAAATTTAGATCGACGGTGACTTATGTGTAATGTTATGTTTTTACAAAGTAACGGATATCTCTTATTATTACCTTATCTGTCCAATATTATAATATAAATTGAATTTGGTAAAAATATAAAGAAAATAAGCACTCATTTACCTTAGCAGGCGATAATACATTGACTCCTACACCAATTGATTAGACATCGATAACAAGAAAAAATACCCACAGATATTCGTCACTTCCTCTGCGGAACATCGATTTTCCAAAAATCGGCGAGAGGTTGGAACAATCACTGAAATATATTTGAAACGAAGCACTTGAAATTACGAAATTGCGAACATTTTTCTTGGCAAATAAAAATTTTCCAGGCAATTTTTCGAGAAAAAATGACCAACTGACAACGATCAATGCTCCTGATCATTCATTGTCGTAATCACAGTTCAATTTTTTTGTTTTTCACTCGATTGAAAACAAACCTATTTTGTTTTGTTTGCCTACTTTCGTTCCGACGTTCTGATTGGCTGATTTTAGTGATAAATGAGGAACAGAAACGAAACCTGTAACGTATTGAAGGGTTACGCGTGAATTGTTTTTTGTTATGGTTTGAGACTTGTTATCGTTTCGTTTGTTTTCTTCGCTAAAATTTCAACATTTTGCAATAGATTATGGAGGAATAATTAAGTTTGAGTTGTAATTAGCAATTAGACGTAAGAATTGATGTAAATACTTGACCGAATACTAATCTTGAAAGACGATACGGTGGAATCAAAGTCGAAAAATGTCTTGAAAAACCCACGTCAAACACTTTTTTATACTCGAGTTACCAAATTCGCTTTTTAATTTCTCGGTTCGTTTGATTTTGTACTTCTTCGTTTCAACGGAAATTAATCGATCATCGAAGGGAATATCTCGATGACAAATGAATAATCCTAACGGTGTTGGTTATTCTGGCAATATATCGTATAATCTGAAATATTTCACCAAGACTCGTAACCTGAGATGTTCTTGGCCCCATAATAATTTATTTTCCACTGCCAAAAACGAAAATATTTTGCTGCAAAATATTCTCCAGCAAAATGTGGGTCGGAAACAAAGTGGAACTTGCGGGAATGAAAATCTGCAAGATTTAAAACAGATTTTGAAAATTTTTTTGCTTCGTCATCAAAAAGCCCATTATGGGTCAATTTTAAAAAAATGTGTTAGTCAAGTAAGTATCCAAATAGGTACCTATCATGAATTTTAATTTTTGGAAATTTTTTTGAAAATCTTGGTATACAGATTATTTGATAAAAACGGAAAAAAATTCTTTTGTTCGCAGGATTCGAAAAGAAACCGCTCAACGTCATCAAATTTGCACCCGCTGAGTCGACAAGTTTTGAAGGAATTTCTCCATAGATTAATTTTCAATGTTATCCCAACGACTTTATTCGGTTCGAGAAAAAACCAGCTGCAATTCGAACGAAATTTAAGACTCGTATTGAAATTCGGCAAATCACAAGTGTTCACTTTGAAACTACTTATGAATAAAATTACCACTAAGAATGTAAACTATTTAAAACCATTCGCGGAAAATTTTAGTCGTACGAATTTAATAGCCAAAGTTTACACATGGCTGCTCAGAGTTTATATTTTTGCAGCCATCAAGTGTGTTTTTTATGTTACCGAAAGTAATTACAGTAATGAATTTTTATTCTACGATAAACGTACGTGGCAAATAATTCAACAAAAGTGTATGAACGGTATAAAAAAACAGGTAGTTAGAAAATATGGAAATTTCCCCGTCAACAGTCGAACCATCACATCGAGAAATATTTTCATCTTGAAAATCCTTCCTAAAATTAAAGGAAGTCGACCTATTTTCGTAAGATGGAAAAATGAGTAAGCGCATGATTCGATAAAAATTCATTATGATGGTAGGTAAGTGTAAAACGGTGTAAAATATTTTTATTATTTTTTCCAGCGAGTATTCGAAGCTCAAAGCTGCCCACGAAGTGCAAATTATGAAACAAACGTTGTATCAGGTGGCCTCTTTATGCTTCAAAATGTCACAAACGTCTTCTGAAAAATTTCACAACAGATGGCTAAATTTATACTACACGTGGCTATCGTTAGGCAAGCCGCAACTTTATTTCGTTCGTGTCGATTTTGTAGACGCTTTCGGGAGCATTGACCAAGTAATTTTTTCCCATTTTATTGATCTCCTGTCAAAATATGGTCTCATTTAATTTTTTTCTAACTCAACAGAGTAAATTGATTGAAATCATAAAAAGATTGAAGGATCAGAATCAGTCTTCGGAAATATCATATCGCCATCAAAATAAAATGAAAAAAGTTTGTATTAATTTCTATCCCTTCATTTAATTAAATTTATTAATAATTACCATCATAATGATACCTAATTTTTATTTTCATTTTTCAAGGTTAGCAAAGACGTGGCTTTTGAAATTTTGCAGAATTACATTTCAAATTTCGTATTCAAAAATAACAAATACATTTATAAACTGACTCGTGGAATTTACCAAGGTGAGCCCTTCATTAATTTACATTGCGATGCCAAAAATGAAATAATTACTAAAAATTATAATTCACAGGTGGTGCATTATCTAGTGCTCTTTGTAATATATATTTTTCCGAAATAAACTCCAATTATTTGGTGGAATATTTGAACGACCCCGAAGGATTTTTCGTTCAGAATTGTGACGATTATTTATACATTACTATGAATCGTACAAATGCCATCACGTAAGATTTTTTCGAAATTCCTTTCAAATATATCAAAATATTGCTCCTTCACTCGGAATATTTCTCCCCACAGCTACCTCAATCGAATGCAACAAGGCTTCCCAGATTTCAACATGGTTATAAATACTTCCAAAACGAAAACAAACGTTTACGATACATCACAGAATACAACCGATTTCGGACGATATGAAATAGACGTAAATTCATTCCAATTAAGTAGTTGCTATAAATCATACCAAGGAATCAAAACAGTGCACCGTTCCACTCTTCGTTCTCTTGCGTCACCTGGAAAGTAATTTTCTTTTTAATTTTTCAATTTCCGCCGTAATTGGAATCGCTTATTATTTCCTCGATTTGTTTTCAGAATCTTAACGCAAAGATTATTATTATTCTGTACGATGAAACTGGATAAGATTTACTTCGATTGCACCTATAACACTATTCACACCGTGGCTCGCAATGTTTTTCTCATAGCTTATTTAGCAGCTATTCGTTGTGTGTCATTGATGAAGACCATATTCACGAACTATAACCTGAATTACATTTTTAATTGCGTAGAAATGTGCACTTTCCGTTTATCTAGATCGGTATCGAATCAGGTCAATCAACATAAAGGTAAAACCTTCGGTACTAATAGTCCATCGTTTCATTATAATTATAATAACAATGCATTTCTGTTTCTCATTCTGATTTAGATATTTTCGAGAAATCAGTCGTGCAGTGGATCACTTTACAAGCGTTTTCGACGAAATTCAAAAATAGTGGTAGTTTGTTCAACATTTTGGGAAATAAAATTCAACGATACTGTTCAACTTTATGTAACACTTTCGACGATCAACAAAAAACACTGATCATTGAAAATTTCAAAAATCAACCACCTCCGAACGTTATGAGAAATATATCTTAGATAATTAATTTTAACCAATAATAACTTGACCAAGGTTGCATTACATAAAAAGTTTATTTTTGAATTTTTATAATATTTTTATATTGAAAACACGATTAAATATAGAAGAAATACAGTACGTGTATATTTAAATCCGGCTTTCTCGTTTTTCATATTTTCAGCAAAATAAAACCAGTGACTGAGTGATCTATTTTTAGAGGAAAATTCTACGTTTGAAAAATTCTGTCAAAAATCCACACACACACACACACACGTATTGGTCCAAAAAAAGTAATACGTAATTACGAAACAAGAAGAAAAAAAAAGAGATCCAAAATAAGTAAATTAGGTAAAAGTATTTTCAGAATAAATATCATTCGTGAAGAATAAATAAAGAAAAAAAAACTTCTAATAAAACTAAAGTATTCGTTCTGAGCTACATGGAAAAATTCATCTTCGAAAATGACTCGCCAAACGCGAATCCCATGGACTACGATCATTTTGCGCTTCAAAGGGCAAATCGGGGCTTCCCCTCCATGGAAATAATCAGGACGTAAAAAAGAATAAAATAAATAAAAACTGCACAAAACACAAATTCGCTTCTCTCACGCTTACAATACAATACAACAATCATAAGACGTAATTAAATTTAACAACTGACATTAATTAATATTAATATTAAGTAGACTTGGACATTTTTAAAAACATGTAATATACTAAAAATACCGCTCACGAATCGTAAAAAGAGGCAATACCATGTCAAATGGTTCAATCAACAAATATCGAAACACTTTTATAATATTAGTGCATCTCGTAAGCGGTACAAAGAGATTAATTAAAATACAAAATAAATTACCATAAATATATATTTTTTTGGAATTATTTTTTTCATAGTACACGAAAACGTTCAACAAATAGGTAACAACGAGTATACTCAACAATTAAACTTTTATCTACTTGTTCTCTTCGAATAGGTTTCCCAAAAACAGAAAAAATTTTAATATTGCAAAGTACGTAGATTAAAATAAAACTACGAAGACTCTGAAAAAGGGGGAAAAGAAAACCAAAACTCTGAATAGATATGTGTTATTAAAAGCATAAACTGAAACCGATACTTCTACTGAATTACACAGCAGGCACTTGGAAAATGAAAAAAATTGGAAAAAAATTCCTCTAGACTCGTATAAGACGAGTAGAATTACGGTGGTTTACAAATTAATTTGTAATTATTTCAAAAGAAATAGTTCATCACTTAATTTTGTACTATAAGTCAGAAATGCTATTAAATTTTTACTCTGAGTAGTAAAATCTTGAAGAAAAAATATGCATTAGATTTGAAGAACGATTGCGTACGTATTTAAATACTTAAAATGGCATGATAAGGCCGCCAAAACTGAGGGCTTGGCGGTCAACCTTTGTCATACGTCTGCTATATCGGAAACATTCTTATAAAATGTTACCGAAGCGATATGCTGGTTTTGCATCACCTACAAATGATATTCGTTAATTAGAGAAACGTCGAAATGTGAAAAATCAGATAAAAAAAAGTCGACTTACTTCGAAAATCATATCTTGGTAACCATAACAAAATGTAGAGCCAAACGGATTGATGTTTGTACAACCCGATCTATTCAGGACCACTGGACGATCGCTGTGCTTTAATTGATCAGATATGTCATCCCATTTAGTAAATGCAGTTATCTGAATAGAAAAATTACGTGATAGCGTTGTTTTTCACAGATTAAAAATCAGTTTATTAATCGAGTACCTCTAAAACTTTATCCTTGGAATTCTGTTTCTTATCCTCAGAACCTTCTTTTTCTGGCTTCAAACAGATACGAAAATCGCAACGATTGTACCTACGAAATAATACATTAAGAAATGGCCCAATTTTCGTATCAAATGAAACAAATCGACTCACATGTTGAAATTATAATGGCCTGGATAATTCGTATGAAGAATGAATTTTTTCATACGTTGAGTTTTGGCATCGAAGAGTATGTCCTATAAAATAAGATTAAAAATTAACTCCGAAACGGCGAAAAAACGAATAGAAATAAATCGTATAAAAATACCAATCCAAGAGAGAAATAATTGAAAAAATAATCCGAACGACGAGGAGTTTTGACGTGCAGATGAGCGTTCGGGGAATGTATCTTCATTTTGTCTTCTGATTTATAAAATACTTGAGAAGGCGATCCCAATAACGACATTACATCTTGGCATGTAATTCCGAAATATAAATCTTTCAACAATGTAATTCTTTGTCGTCTCAAAGATCCTGCGAATTGTATAACAATGATTAAAAAATTCCCCGATGATAAAATACTGCTGAATTTGGTCTATTACCTGAACCTTGCAGATGAAGCTTCAATTGTATTCCTTTAGTGTTTGTTCTATCGCGTAAAACTAACGCCTTCTCTACGTACGACAATCCATGGTAACAAGAAATAGGTAATGGGACGACTGGGACTGGAATTATGCCTTGATAATCGTTGCTAGTGCAATTCTTCAGATTATTCCCAGCGTAAATTATCATCTTCGAAACAACCGGAGAAACGCCCGTCGTGAATTGTAACGATCCTAAGCCACACTGAGCTATTCCAGGCTAAAAAGATAATTTTTTAATCAGAATTTCCATCACGAAGTAAAATCTTCAATTAGCACAAACCTGGAATTTAGAATCAACATCGAATGAAAATGAAAGCCCTCTAAAATTCAAAGTGAACATTTGTTTTTCACAGTCGAAAATTCCTGGATGAGTAGCTCCGAAACACTGCTCGATTTCTTGAATAGTTGGTAAAATTTCCGACGAATTGAATATTGAGTTACTGTAACATGATAAATAGTAAATAAAACACTTATGTACATGTTTACTTCGAATAAGGCACGAAAAATTGCCAAACTTACCAATATTTCAGCTTAACTAATTTCATATCGAAAACTTCGATAAGCTGAAAAGAAATACATTACAAAGTAGTATCATTATCTCGTTAAATGGGTACTCAAAAGCGAAAATGATCCGTAGAAATGAATATTACTCACTTTCAATCGTTGCATCGTAGCATCGAACACAAATCTAATACCATCTTGGGGTAAATGTAAAATGAGATCGTATTCTAGTGGATTCTACGAAGAAAAACACAGATACATATTAGATGATAATCTATATACAAACCAGAGACTCAATCTAACGCCAATTTACTAACTGTATCGCTGTAATAGACTTGTACTCCTTTAATAATGCCCACTTGGGATTGGATTATGGCCACAGCTTGAGAAAAATGCATACCTAAATAATGGAAAATTATATTACAGTATATCAGTACGAAGAAAAACTAGCAATAAAAATCGATAAAAATACAAACCTAATATAAATTCCCATTGTTCGCATCCCAAAGATCTCTCAGGTACAACATCTAATTCTAACATTATTTACAAATATTTTAAACGAAATTTCGAACAGAAAACTGCTTATCAGTGGATTATAACCGTTATTAGTTTAGACATATATAAAATCAATCATTCGATACAAAAGTTGAAACTTGTTTATACAGTAGAATTAGAAATTTACGTAGTTGCAATTGCGTCGTTATAAACAATAATAACCGAGTTGATAACAATTTCGAACAACTAATCACTGAAATTCTCTTTGTTCCTAGGTTTTCTTTCACCTTTATAAACTATTATTTGTTTTGAAGAACTCTCTGCGGAGAAGAAATTTTTTTCAAAACCAAAACAAAGAACAAAATAAAAGACAAAGATTAAAAATAGCTTGGTTATCATAAAAACACTACTCACGAAATCATCTGATAGTATGAGAAGTGTGAGTCACGTATCAAGTTTTACCTACAATGCCTAACGTTTTAGATGGGTATGCTACTGAAGTAATGAAAATGACGTTGTATTTGCGTAGTCGAGCTATTTCAGGCATAAATAAGCAGAAATGATGGATTTTTTGATGACCTTTTTCATTTTTTTAACCTTAGTTGGTGTAATTTGTTTTTCGGTTAGGGAGGTGAAATAAAAGAGGGGAATATTTTCAACTTTAATGAAAAATCCTACATAATTTGAAGTTTTCATTTTCAGAAAATAGGATTTTCGTTTTCAGGATTAGCTTTAGTAGGTACTGTAGACTAAAAGGTAGGAATATGGGCCATCCTTTTTGCTTTGTTGCATAGCTCAGCATTCAATGGTTCAAACTTGGGTTTCTAGGTCTCGAAATGTTTGTAAAATGATCTAGTTTCATTTTATGGAAGATTTTTTTTTCATTTGTATTGTAATTACTATTTTTTTATATTTCAAATAATACAAAACGTACAAAAAATAGGTACCTAGTAATTTTGGAAATGTGGTAGTAAAATGGTCCACAAAAAAAATTCAAAATCTTGACTAATTAGGCCTACATTGAAATTTTGAATTTTTCAGTGTGGTCCATATTATTACCCCACAAGTTCGGAGCATGAGATAAAAATTTGCATATTCACAAAACAATTTTAGCGTAGAATATGCTTTTGCTATGGGTAATCTCACGGAGGACTTTTTTGAACTTTGAAAAATTTTCAGATTTCCATTGACTTTTTTAACTTGAAAATTTTAGAAATAATGCTGACTTTCAGGCGTTTTGTCAGACTTAGGTCTATTGTCAGGTTTTTTTGGATTAAAAAAAATTTTCAGCTTTTTATTGACTTTTTGAACTTGAAAATTTTAGAGATAATTCTGATTTTTAGAGATTTTAGAGATAATTCTGACCGTTGGACATTTTAGAGATAATTCTGATTTTTAGACATTTTAGAGATAATTCTGACTGTTGGACATTTTAGAGATAATTCTGACCGTTGGACATTTTAGAGATAATTCTGACTTTTAGACATTTTTAGAGATCATTCTGACTGTTAGACATTTTGTCAGACTTATTGTCAGATTTTTTTAGATTTAAAAAAATGTTTAGATTTCCATTGACTTTTTGAACTTGGAAAATTTTAGAGATAATTCTGACTTTTAGGCATTTTGTCAGACTTAGGTCTATTGTCAGGTTCTTTTGGATTTAAATAATTTTTCAGCTTTTTATTGACTTTTTGAACTTGAAAATTTTAGAGATAATTCTGATTTTTAGACATTTTAGAGATAATTCTGACTGTTGGACATTTTAGAGATAATTCTGACCGTTCGACATTTTAGAGATAATTCTGACTTTTAGACATTTTTAGAGATAATTCTGACTGTTAGACATTTTGTCAGACTTATTGTCAGATTTTTTTAGATTTCAAAAAATGTTTAGATTTCCATTGACTTTTTGAACTTGGAAAATTTTAGAGATAATTCTGACTTTTAGACATTTTGTCAGACAAATAATTTAGGCTTTTTGAATTTTGAAAATTTTATAAATCAGAGGAACTTTCTGACATTTTGTCAGACTTTTTGGGACTTGGAAAAATTTTCAGATTTCCATTGACTTTTTAAACTTGGAAAATTTTAGAGATAATTCTGACTTTTAGACATTTTGTCAGATAAACAATTTAGATTTTTAGAAATTGAAAAATTGTTTTTCAGACATTTTGTCAGACTTTTTTGGATTAGAAAATTTTCAAGAAAATTCAAATCCATATTAATAAAATCCACGACATGTCCGTCTGTCTGTCCATAATGCTGACACATTCCGTAAATTTTAGACATTTTGTCAGACTTTATGAAACTTAAAAAAATTTTGAATATCCAACGCTAATATTTTTCAGAAGGCGACTTTTAGGTTTTTTTCCAGAAAATCCATGTCGGGTCTGTCTGTCTGTCTGTCTGTCTGTCTGTCTGTCTGTCTGTCTGTCTGTCTGTC
>FIZU01012560.1:0-20472 GCA_900064475.1 Pseudococcus longispinus | reverse complement strand
TGACACATTTTTGAAAAAAAGCTTGACTTTTTGAGTAAATTAGTAAAAAAGCTTGACTTTTCAGGACCAGCTTGACCTCAAGGCAAAAAGCTTGACTTATCAGATAGCTTGACCTGTTAGACACCCTGAACGTGCTTTTCAAGTCCTCATACCTCCATCGTGGGGAGCAGGAGGTGCGGCAATCTCCCCAATTTAGGCAATTTTTCATGTTTTTGCTTTGTAGCGCCTTCAATATGACAGATACGCAAAACTCATACATAACCTTTTCAGTAGTAATAATCAAGATCTAAAAAATAAGTCATATAACATTTTTGCCTATCTCTCATATTGAAAGAGCTAAAGCATTTACACCTTCAATATGAGAGACAGGCAAAATTTGTTAATAACTCATTTTTCAGATCTTGATTGTTATTGCTAAAAAGGTTATGTGTGAATTTTGCCTATCAGTCATATTGAAGGCGCTACAGCACTGACAAAATCGTATAATTCTGTAACGCCTACAATATGACTGATAGACAAAATTTTTATTCAACTTATTTTTAGATCTTGGTTATTACTAGTAAAAAGCTCGTGTATGAATTTCGTCTATCTGCCGTATTGAAGGCGTTACAAAGCCACGTGATATTATAATTAGTTTTGCTCCTTCAATTTGGCAAATAAACAAAATTTCTATGCAACTTTTTTTTAGATCTTAATTATTACTACTAAAAGGGTTATGTATGAATTTTGCCTACTCGTCATATTGAAGGCGCTACAAAGCAAAAACGTGAAAAATTGCCAAAATTGAGGAGACTGCCGTACCTCCTGCTCCCCACGATGAAGGTATGAGGACTTTTAAAGCACGTTTACATGTCTTATTTAACACGTACTACACAAATATCGTATTGAGAATTTGATACTGGCCATTCCATTTGGTGTAGGATCATTGTACTTCACATATTAAATACAACAAAAATAAAATTGACTCGGAGTAAAAATTAATATCTACAAAAGGAAAATTAATCTCCTTTCACACCTCGCTCCACCGTTTAGCAGGACAAAATCCGACCCTGCTCAAAATCTCCCCGGTTCGACGACCTTTTATCCACTGGACATCTTCACGAATTTCTGCTTTAAAAGACCATCAACACATTGGTTTTCAAGTGAATCAATTTTTCTTCCCTTATTATTTCATGTACCTATGTACTCGAAGAAGGCCATCGACACTCATGGGAATTTCGCAAAGCTAGCGAATTGTTTTCTTCTCTACTTTTTTTCCTTCCATATAGTGTACTCGTAGTACGACGAATACACTTGTACGTACATACACTCTCAAAACATTACACTCGAGAGTATATAGGGAATTTATACGTACTCGTAGAAATACCTAAGAGAGGTACCTGTATGAACACGAATCCATATACAGAGTGCAAAGAACGTATAAATATAATACTGCTACAGCAGATACCTATAGTCGTCTTATTGCCAAGATTCGTTATTTCATATGAAGTATCTATCACGCGGAGAATTTTTCTCAGACGTGAAAATCTATCAGCTTTGGAAGGTTTTTGAAAAGATGGTTAATCACTGGTGAGATTTTAGGTCAAGTACTATCGTTAATAGATACCCAACCCACATGGGTAATTGGAAACATAATATCCTATCCGATGGATAGAATCAAAATCCCAAAAGTGATTATTTGCCTTTTGAAAAAAAATCGATTCTTTTTCTATTTGAAAGAAATGAGAAAATAAGTAGGTAAGTACATATTTCATTTAAAAAAAATATATATATATGAAAATTAAGCACGATTATCAACTTTAAATATACGTAGAAAAAGGTTGGACAGAATCAAAAGAAAAAAAAGATTCGAATCAAATTAAAATTTTGAGACGTTTAAATGATTCGGATCACGAATCAAATCTTGAGATATTCTAAAAATGATTCGAATAGAAATTTTCAAATCATGGTTCATTCAAGAGCGTCCTTTCATGTGAATGAAAAAAGGTAATCTGTGATTCGAAAATTTTGATCTTAATCATGATCCGAATCAAAATTAATCCCTCAAGTTTACCAAATCTGGCGAGTCATCCAGTCATTGAAAAAAAAACTAATGATTCTGATTCAAAAAATGAAAAAATTGCAAGAAAGATCCGAATCACGAATCGAATGCAGGCCAACAGGTAGTTCAGAAAAAAGTTTCGAATAGAATCAGAAATCAGGAAGAAGACACAACGTCACGTACGATATCTTAATTTTACATGTTTTTATTTTGTAAGCTTCCCATGCTTGTATTTCACCCTATACCGACATCCGTTCCTATTTTTGATCCGAATCAAAAATGATCCTCATCACGTGCAACCCTGAAGTAGAATAAATCTGGGTTAATCGAACATCAAAATCCAAAAAAACACCTTGACCAGCTTGAAACGGCATCAGAGGTCAACATAATTGCACACTTTCAATTACAAGATCTATCATCAGGAAATTTTTCGTACAACTGTGCACGTAATTTGACGATAGTCTCAAAAAAGTCAAGATTCAGGTGATATTGGTAGATTCATATTAAAAAAAAGTCAAAAACGAACTCGATAACGTGATGATTTCGCTATAGGTTCAAAAATTTCTTGAAATTTCGACCCATTAAAAAATCCAGATCCAAAAGGTAATCTCCAAGATTATAAATCGATTGCTCGTACCAATAAAGAGGAACACGATCTCAATCAAAAATCAAAACTTGCACTCAAAATTGCGTTCATATCATAACAATACCATAAGAAACTTTCACTCTCAACCTCTCTTCATCAGAACCCCTCAATTTTGCAAAAAAATAAAGGCCATCCACCTACATACAGACGAAAAGAAAAAACCAATTAAATTCCACCCTTCAATCATATTCGCGCGTTTCATCATCTTTATGACGTCGAAGAAACGAGCAAAAAAAAAACACCGATCAAGAAAAAGACACCGTAAGCTCGCAGAGTGGGGGCCAGGGGGCGGCGAAGGGCATAAAAGGCGTAGATTTTCTAAAGTGATACTCGACAAAAGGAAAGTTATATTCGATTGAGTTATTTACAACAGATGAATTTCTTTTGTGCATAGCTCGGTAATCGAATCGGAAATTGGAGACATTTCCGTAAGCAGCTTTTATACGGTCGATCGATTATTAGTAAAGGTTTACACAAAGGCATCTGTAACGCGGAGAACACACGCACACATCGAATACTCGACACGGCGACCCGATCGTACCCTAGTACTGCTCGGCAATCCGGGCTAAAGACTGTAGAGAATACGGAGCGGTTTGAGGGGGGATTTCGAAAAGGTCCACCGACATAATCCTTTCTCCAATTTCTCTATAAATACCCAATATTTTACGTAGGTATATTTACTATACGTACTATTTATATACGTTTGTTACAGGTATACGTATACTTCGTGAAGCGTGTACCAGAATTCAATACCTATGGCTAAACAATACATCATAAAGTTTGAAAAAATAAATTTTTAAAAAGCTAGAGTGAAATGGGCACGTATTTAAGCAAAATCATTTTTCATTCATTTTCTCGTCAAGTAAAAAGAATTTAAGGTACCAGCGACAGGCCTAATGGGTGTGTAAAGCAAGTAAGTTTTTAATTTTTCCTCATTCGTTCGAATAACTTCATATCCATACATTCGTAAGAATTATTTCAATCAATTACTAAGACTTTGACAAAAGCCTTTGCAAAAAATAAAATATAATTTGCTATCAGATACATCACTTTGATGGAAAAAAATAAATAGAACCAAATACTCTAAATACCTTTTAATCTTCGAATGGCAACCAAAAATTCCGAGATCAATGAAATTTGAAATTTTCAAGACTGGCAAGTCGTTATATGCCAGCAATGAAAATTGATTACTCATGCGGTCATCTATTTCGAAGGCACACTGCGATTGATTTGATACCAAATGGTAATCGTACTTTGGTACCCCCAAATAGAGCACAATTCTACAGAGCAACAGTAGCAAAACTGAAATCTTTCAAATTTTCAAAAAGTTGAAATAAAATACACAAAATGTTTAAAACGTGTTTAAAACATTCAATTTCCAACACGTAAATGTTTTGAACAAAAATCATGTTTAAAACGTGTTTTTTTTGTTTTTTTGCATTTTTTCTGTAAATTGGGTGAATTGATAGCATCCTCCGTGTAGTACTCGTACTTGGCCACTTGCATGTACAGATGTATAAGAAATTTTGGCACCCCTCCGAACAAGGAATTTTTTGACAATTTTGAAAAGTCATAGGGATTTCCCAGGGATTTGATGATTTTTTTGGATTTTTCTTTCATTTCTGGGGATTTTTTGAAAAAAATACATTGCATTACATTATTATGTGCAATTAATTTAGGTCCTCGTGTAAACTCAGAACTTCGCGTACTTAAACTGAAAATTCACCCAACTATAGTTGATAACTTTCGCAAGAGGTGTTCGCATTTTTATCACGAACTCGCCAAGCAGATCTATCAACCATTCCCCTGCAACGATCCAGGGATTGATATCTTACATTAGTATGCTTCATTTGTCGAACCAATAAATTTGATCGATATAAAAAGTATTTTCCCTGCCGTCGTCGATTTTTTTGGAATGGATGTTGTAGCTGTTGATGCTAAATACAAAGATTTCTGGACACAATTTAAAAATGATCCATCTATCAATAATGAAGAGAGATTTTGAAAAACAGTAGCAAATACTACTACAGCTGGAGATGATGCTGAAAGGTTTCCGTTGGTCTTAAGCTTATATCGTAAGATCCTGATTCTACCTCATTCGTCGGCGTGCTGTGAACGCATATTCAGCGCAGTGAAACTTGATAAAACCAATGTACGCAACAGAATGGAGGATAAATTGCTAACTTCTGTACGTTATGGTAAGGATTATATAATACGATCAAAATCTTGTTGTTATGATTTAAATATTAGGAAATCCATGTCTGAGAGACATAACGTTAATATGTATTCTCACAAAAAAACGAAACGGATTCCTTTTAAAAATTTTAAAAAACCTGACGCTACTGGATTGAAAAAAAAGAGAAGAAAAAAGAAAGGTGAATGGTGTAATAACTGTTTTTTAAATCATAAATAAAAAACCTTTTCGTTCGTTTTCGTTAGTTTCGTTTCATCGTTTGTTCAATTTGTTTTTTTATTTTATTCGTTTGCTCATTTTATGTTTAGCTTACGTATTTGATTTGTTTTCTCATTTTTGTTTGTTCAGCTCATGTATTTCATTTGTTTGTTTCTATTGTTTTTTTTTCTAAATCACAGTATACTTATGACCCTATGTTATTTTGAATTTGAATTTTGAATATTAAAGAGCTTTGTACACAAATAAAATTTAACAACTCTTGTAAATTTCATGTGTTTTGATACCACAACGTCGAATACTGGAATCTACTTCAAAGTTGGACACCGGATTGGAAAGAGAACTGTAACATTTGGCTAGTCGACGCCATTTCTTTTGAGCTAATTGCGGCTAAGGTGTTTGACACTTCATTTGAACCTTTTAGAGGACCACATATTCCTATATTTGAACGTTTTTTAGAATTTTGGCCACATATTAACAAAACGAAGAATGCTGGATTTGATTCAGAACCACGATCATCTTTCGATGGAACTGTGGATTCCGTTAAAAACCAGCTCATGACTATACAAAGAATTACTGCAGCTAACGTTATTATTTTGAGGAGCAGAAGCTGGCCTAAATATTACTATTAGAGCTCCAGGAACCGTTCATCAGACACGAAGGATGGAACTATGCTTTATTGTTTAGAAATTAATCAATTTAGGCACGAATCACAGTTTTATCTTAACAGATCCGAAATTTCATTTTTTTTTTTTACTCCTTTTGAAGAAAAAATGAATTAAGACAATCCTTCGGGGATCGTCCGATTGCGTCCAATATACCTTATAGTCCGATTGCGTACCGAAAAAAGAAACCACCAAAAAGGTAATAGTCCAATTGTGCCCCGACTGAGCATACCTGAAATGCTAACAGTCCAACTGCATCCCTTATTTATTGCATACATCACGAGATGGTCGATAGCATAACAGAAAACAGGCATTTAATACGCATAAGTAACATTTGTGAATGCCGATTTTACCTCGGCCAATCATGGTGGCGACAGATTCAGAAGCTTGAGCTATCTGAAGAATACAAAAACAAAACCGAAGTAGGCAAACTTTTGCAACATGTCTTCGGTTTGTCACTTATTAATCCAGACTTGGTACTGAATCGTTTAATAAACGATTTCATGTCCGTCATACCAGCATTATTTAGTGAACATTGGACAACTATCAACAAAAACGTCCAATTAACATGGGTCAACTTACAAGATATGAGTACATTGAAGTCGTTTCATATCGTTTAAAATTTTCTGTTTCGTACTTATTTCTTCATAAATCAATATTTTTGGAGTATAAACCACTTCGTCTCCACGAGGTGTAGGTACCCTGGATAATGCTAAATGAATCTGGACGCAATTGGACTACTGCATTTCAGGTAGGTAGGTAGATAGGCAATTCTGTCGAGACGCAATTGGAGTATTACTTTTTTGGGTGGTTCGTTCTCTCAAGATATAATCAGGCGATTTCCGGACGTAATCATCGCAATCGGAAATCCTCCAATCCTTCAAGACAGTGGAATTTACTTAGTTGAAAAGGAATTGGTGTGCTATTAGCAGCATTTCAGACACCATTAGGGTGGCTATTTTTTTTTATTTTTTTTTTTTTTTGGAAATTATGACTTTCTATAACTTTTTTTACATATCGAATGTTTTTTTCTAGGAAATTTTTCAACAGAAAAAATTACGGAAAAAAATTCAAATTATTTATAATCCAATCTGAATATTGCCCAATAAAAAATAAAAAATCCATCATTTCAACCATAAAATCCATAACTTTTCTATGGCCTCTGAATTTGTTTGCGTAATCTATGACTTTTGCATGGCTTAAATCGCAAATATAAAAATCGTGCGCTTTTTTTTCGTGCTATTTCTGAACCAATTTCGTGCTACATATTTTTCAATTTTTCTGTGGTATTACCAATTTTTTGGAGTTATTTTCAGAATTTTTTATAAAAAGAAAAGGAGGAGCAAAAAACTCAAAAAACGTTGAAAATAAAATTGGTCCATAAATAATCCGAAGATATATGCAACATATACTCAAAAATCAGCCTCCTACAACGATCAGGAGGGGAGAAAACTGTTATTTCGATATTTCTTAAGTTTTAAAATCCTCGAATTATGCCCCACATTTCAACCTATCCAAAATGATTCAAGAAGTCACCTTTGGCATGTAGATTTGGGGTATACCCTAGAAGTGCCTTTTGGGGCTCCGACCTTCCAGCTTCCATTCACCCCAAAAAAAACTACATCTTACGAGCACTATTTTTCACTGTTTTCAACGTTGCGTGATGTCTTTAGATGGCTCAGACGATCTAGTAGGCTGTCCTCTGGTATATCAGGAACGAACCAAAGGATTTTTTTAGGAGAATGGGGCAGAATGACTGAAACTGCCAATTACAGTTATTGAAAATTGGTTTTATGTCAATTTTAAAAGATATTTATTACTTTATCAAAATAATTAAATTGTATCAATCCAAGCCCGAGCCGAGGGGGAGGCGAAACATTTTTCAGAAAAATATATTTTTCTCAACATTTCTGTAGTCAAGAGAGGGCGGGGCCCTTAACCCCCCTCCCCCCTCCCCCCTCCACCATACAACTGATTCAAATTTTTGCCAAAAAAATCATTTAAAGCTGAAATTTTGACATTTTTTCAACATAAATTTTGATTGAAGGCAAATTGTTGAAAAACAAACATCAAAATTTAATCAATTTTATTAAAATTTCACGCTTTTCGGCCAAATTTCGTGCTTTTTTCGTTATTTCGTGCTTTTCATGCTCGGCAGACATCACCTCGAAGTCAAATTTCCTCCAGCTCGAAACAGCCTACCATCAACTAGCTGCAATTCATTTACATTCGCCTCGCGTTAATTACTCTCGACGTTTTCGCAATATAAAAATACAAAAAAATTCGTTCATTAATCAACTATCGGCGTCGCCGCGGTCCGAATTCTACTCTCAGCAGTTCAAAAAGACCTATTTACGCGTAAAAATAACGCGCCCGCTAAAAAAAGCTTCTTTTATTTATTCGCACACGCTGACGATGGCATGTTTGCAAAAACGTGTTGAAACGTAGATAATTCGCTAATTGATTGCTTCGGCGTTTTTTTTCACTCTTTCGGGAAACGTCGCGTCGTTATGGGGCCTTTGCGCTAGGACACGTAATGTCGATTCGATGGAATGAAATAAAAGGTGAAAATTAACGAAATTCGTATCCGATCGACTAATTACCTACTTTGCCAGCTTTTATGAACAATTAGCCCCGAGGAAGGAATAGAACAGTACGTAATGTAAATTTTCCATACCTACGTCAAATCATACGATCACGAATTAATTTCGATCATTCCGTTGGATGTTGGCAAATCTTCGACTAAGATACGAGTACAAAAAAATCAAACAAAACTCGTAACACTTTCGCTGCTCGTATATGGATTCTACGTAGGTACTCGTACAACGCCACAGATGATAACCTATTACGAAATACCTCTTTCAAACCATAACGTAATAAATCTCGTCGAAAAATTCCTCCCAAAAAGTAACCGGCACACACTTTCGTACTATTACCACTACACACGCAAGTACCCATAATAATACCGATAGAAAATACCTACGATGGGAGAAGCAGAGGGCAAAACGCCGAAAAAAAAATTACACGAAACAGGTTTCATTGAATAACGCATCGTGCACTGGCGGCCGCGGTTACGACGACCTATTGCGGCTTCGGCTCGCGAAGTAAAGAAGAGAAGAAACGATGCAACGGAGCGTTGATGGAGTTGAGGAAAAGCGAAGGGAATCGGAGAAGACGCCGGATAGTGGTTACGCGTTTACGTTATCATAGGAAGGCGCGCTGGCCAAGCAAACGATAACAGTGTTGAGGTCAGCGATATCATTTCCACGGGGTCATTGGTTCGGACAGAGCTGCGCCGATCGCCGAGCTGCGGATGAGGACGTAGTGGCACTGGGAGATCTGATCTGGCGATCGGAGCGAATTGCTGCGAGTCGTTCTTAACGAGTTGTTGAACGAAACGTATAGATTCAGATTGGTATCTGCAAATAACTGATTTTTCTACCAGAAGTTCGCAACTCGTACAGTGAAAGGAGCAAAGAAACGGAACATATTTTCCCTGAAATTGTGGCAGCGAGAGAATTTCACGATTTACCATTGAGGATTCGCGATATCACTGGGTTCTAGCATTCAGTAGGGGATAGGTTCGCGAATGCAGAGGTTGAGACCGTTGACACCGAAGAAATTCTTGACGAATTTCTCAAGGAGCTTAAGAGAAGTATGTCAAAATGTATTTTTGAAAAATTGTTTTTCTTGCTCCAATAAAAATATTAAATTACCTCAAAATTTTCATAAATTTCATAGGCGCATTAAAAGGAGGACACAAGAGGTCTCGATCCTACTAGCAACTGAAATATAGGAAAAAATTATGAAATCGCAGATTTTGAATTAATTTTGACATGAATATGTCTTATTGGAGAGGGGGAGGGGTGTAAATCTGAAATTTTTGTCCATTTTTCGCGTCTATAACTTTCGTCACGTAATTCCTTGATGATGACTTTACAACGCTTCGTCAGATTTGTGAGGAATTTGAAAAATTAATTGTCACATTTCTATTGATTTTTTGAACAGGGAAAATTTCCAGAGATAATTCTGACTTTTAGAAATTTGGTCAGGTCAGACAAATAATTTAGGCTTTTTGAATAGAGAAAATTTTACAGAAATCCGGGTGACTTTCGGATATTTTGTCGGGCAGACTTCTTGGATTTGGAAAATTTCAGATATTACGCTGATTTTCAGACATTTTGTCAGACTTTTTTGGACTTGAAAAATTTTTAAGAACTTGAATGAATTTGTGGACTCAAGAAATTTCATGAAGTTCAAATCATACATTTTGTCAGACATCTTTTCATCTAAGGCTGACTCTCAGACATTTCGTCGAACTTTTTGGAATTCGGAAAAAATTTCAGATTCCTACTGACTTTTTGTGCTTGGAATTGGATTTCGAAAATTTTTCAAAAAAATTCAATCACGAAAATCCGTTATAATGACTTTTAGATATTTTGACTGACCTTTTTGAACTTGGAAACTTTTTCAAAATTCAAATGACTTTTTGGATTTGGAAAATTCAACGAGCAAAAGCATATCCTAGTATGTTTTATAGTTTCATGGGTAATATGGAAATGCCGGGGACAACGTCTAAATCTAGAAAACAACCCATCAATCAACACCACTCATCATCAATTCAACACCTTCAAAAAATCTTCAACTACGCCCTTTGACATCTCCTTCGAACACCTTCACCATCAAAAACCAATACCATCTGAATAAAATCAACCCAAAATATCGAAAAAATTACTCGCATCCCTTCAACAAATTACCGAGTATTATTTTACACCGCCTTCGCCGCTCGACGATATTATTCAAAGCCCATATCCGACGAACTCAAATTACCGTTTCATTTTATTTATACAAAACGCTGTTTGACAAAAAAGTGTAAAACTTTTCGGTAGTAAATTTTACTGCGCAGCCGAACACACAGAAAACGATTGAATAAAAGTTCAAAGTTGAAAATTCGCATTTAAAAAAAATACGAAGAAAATATGTATGTATACCATAACGAAACTTTATACAGATGAAAACTTTTGACACATAAAAGAAAATATTTTCACTCGTTTTCTTCGCTCTTACTGTTATACGAATACTTTTTACTCGTCCTATAGTTGTCGTTGTTGCTGTTGTATTTTTTGTTTTCTTTTCTTTCGTTTTATACTTAGTTTTTCTAAATAATGTCAGATTGAGCGAAAAAAAAACAACATCAAATAACTATTATGAAAGGTAACGAAAGAAAGAAAGAAGTAAAATACCACGTTAGCGTGAAGTTTCCTTTAGACAAAAAAAGAATGGCCAGAAATGAGAGAAACAAAAAATAAAAATTCTCTGCGGCCTTCGATGTAACCAAAGCTGCCAACTTGGAATTTCCCTGACCGTGTATATATTTCTTTCTTGTAAATGATAGGAAAAGTTGGAAATGAATCGAAATGGAAAATGATAACGATGTACCTAATAATTAGAGGAAGTAATTTTATGAAATTGCATGTTTTTCTGAGTTAATGATGATTGGGCATATCGTTTATATCTTTGCGATTCCGATTCATAAAATTTTTTGCATTTTGAGCGCCACTTCATAGTGCATAATTTGCATAATTCAAGCAAAAATGAATATTTTTGAATATTTTCGACATTTTAATGACTTATTTCATTTACCCCCAATTTTTGGCTTGTTTCCGAATTTTAGTTTTTTTCACTTTTTTGGGAAAAAATTACAAATTTATGAAAACGCCTCGAAAAGATAGGAAAGAAAAATATTTCAATTTCTGAGCACATTGCTCTAAAAAAATTTTTTCTACTCTAGTCAACTACTATCTTCTATTTGAATGGCAACCAAAAATTCAGAGGCCATATTGAAAATGCTAATTTTTTAAGACTGACAAATGGTTGTATGCCAGCAAAATTAGTCACCTATTTCGAAGGCACACTGTGGCTGATTTAATACCGAATGGTACTTTGGTGCATACTCATAGTTTACACACAAACATTTTTTGCTAATACTGGATGAATTTTATAATATTAAAACAGCATTTCGTTGCACGATGAATTATTATTCGCGAATAAACTTGCATAAGTTTTTGGTAAAAGAGTAAATTTAATTACGTTCGTCGCGACGCCCGCTGTGCGTCTTTTTGTTCGATCTTGCTGGCGAAAGAAGAGAATTTTCAACATTGGTGAAATTTAATAAGTCGAGACTGACGATGCTGCTTGCCCCCCCCCCCCATTACCCAGAATAACGCTGCAGCGTGCACGTATGAATATTTTACGTATAATATTTAATTACGAGTCGATATTTCCTTTAACGAATATACCCCCGTGACCCCCGCCTCCCTCTTGCCTTCTAGTTAGAAAAACGTGCATTTGATGGTGTGGTGTAGTTGTATAATAAGTTACCCGTTTACACGTTGATTTTAATTAAATTGGGGTTTTATTATTCGTGCGGTACGAGTGATGCATACGGTAGTTAGAAGGGTAGAAGGGACGGGGAGGTGAAATTATTATCGAGGAAAGAATAAAACCACAGGAGGGATGAACGAGTAGAAAGGGGATGAAAATTTTGAAAAATTCGTTGGCTGGAAGTTCTCATTTTATCAAAACGGAGGAGCTAAGGAAGCCAACAAATTGTTGCACGCCCTGGACCCCTGATAGAGGTGCTAGTTCAAGCATTAGGGAAAATAGGCGAGTAAATAAGATGGCTTTTGACTGAAGCTTTCAAAGTTCGATGGTGATAAATCGTCTGAAAATGTCCTTGAAAGTCCTTTAGGCTCCTCTCCGAGAGATTTTTCTGACATGGGTATGTCTTATAGCTGGGGGCCAATCTGAAAATTTTGCCAATTTTTCGTGTCCATAAATTCCGTCATGAAATTCCTCGACGATGACTCTTTTGGACTAGGAAAAATTTTCACATTTCCATTGACTTTTTGGACTTCGGAAATTTTCAAGAAATAATGCTTACTTTTAGGCATTTTGTCAGACAAATAATTTAGACTTGATGAATAAAGAAAATTTTAGAAATCAGGGTAAGGTGGCACTATCCAAAAGTGGCGAAAACCTTGTTTTTTTCCAGATGTGACCCCACTTTGAGCACCTCCAGCTCCGTCAGCCTTTGAGCTAATGGTCTAAAATTTTCTATGGTGCATTTCGAAATCAAAATGAACCACCAACCCTTGGATTTGGTCAAAATCCGAGATATGTTTTTTTTTTCACTCCAACCTAATGCTCATTTGAGAGGATAAGTACAATTTTCATAAATGTGATACTGCACTCAACTCGTCTCGTTCGGGTATTGAAAAAAATTGACAATACCCTTGAAAAAAATTTCTCAATTAGACGAAAATGTTGTCAAATGTTATTTAAAAAAGGTTTGAAAAATCGTTATTTTTTTCTCTCTTTGCAGGATAAATTTCTCGAAAATTGGGAACCCGTCATATCGGCGGCACCCCGTTATATTACGCTATGCAAACTTCTCGAATTCAAGTTGAAACGAAGAGCGAAAAAAAATGCACACAAAGGAACACTGCGCGATGAATGGAAGGAGGCGAAGTTGACGTAGGATAGCAAAAGCTCGGAAAAGGTCGCGTATTACTGCAGCGAAAATTGTACATATCGAAGGCGGCGAGGGAGGGAAGACGGCGAGTGAGGTGGTAAAAACACCAAAGTAAGCAACACAAAGTGAAAACGTGAACTATAATTGCGCCAGAAAAATAAAAAGGAGGAAAAAAAAGTCAAAACGACGACAACAATGTTGACAAAATCTAGAGAACATGAAAGAATGGTGGAAAAAACGCCGTCTACGAGGGTAGGGGGAGCTTATGGTAGTACGTAGTACGTTTTTAGGTACCCGAAAACTCGATATTATTTAAATTGAAAGCGAAACGGAGGTGCAAGGGGGAGGGAGGAATTTACTCGGCGTGTGTACGAGAGAAAGAAGAAGAGAAATTACGACGGACGAGTCTTTTTTTATTCTGGGAAAAGAAAACTTTTTCGTATAACCGAGTTAAAGTTGTAAAAGTTGAATAAAAAACGAGTAATACTTTTAGGCGTGTACTGTGTACGCAGCGTGTACATCTACCGTCGAATTATGTACAGTCACAAGGCCCCGGGTACGTGAAAGTTTTATACATTTCCATCTCTTTTTGGTTCTCTACCCTCCCCCTCCTCGCCAACGGGTTCGTTTTGTTCGTCCTTTGGTTTCGCGAATCGTGCGTTTTCGTTTGTAGCTTTCCTGGTGTTTTTTTTTGTATTCGATTTGTGATCTTGATGCTGGGATGTTAGAAGAAACGAACAAAATGAATTGGAGTTGTTGGAAGAAGTATGCAAATATTGGATATTTGAAGCTCAGGGGGTTCAAAAATGAAAAATTACTTACATCATCAAGTTTCTCGTTTTTTACACCATTTCCATTTGGTGGGGCACCCTGTATTAAATACGGATATAGGAATTTTTCGACGCGAGTACGTACGTACCAATTTAAATTCATTTCTCGAATTCGATCAAGATTATGTTATCGTCATAAATAACCATTCGGAGGGAGGAAATCAAAGTGAAGGGAGACAAGGTCATTACCATAGAATACCTTAAAAGACTTTCTTACATATGCTAACGAATATTTTAAAAAACTACTAAAAGAAGAAATATCATTGAAATTGAAAAAAAGAAAATACGAATTATGTATTTCAAGATTATCTTGGCACGACAATTCAAAAAGAAAAAAATCAGATGAAAGACTGTTTTTCTCACTGTCTATTTCGTAATAAGTCTAAAAATTTCACTTCAGATGAGTAAATGAAACGATATTTGAATTTTGGAAAGAACAAACTATATCGTCGCGAATTCCCGAGAACCGATTCGCTAAAATGAAAGCAGTGTATAAGCTTTTTTGTTCGTCCTTTCAAATTCGATTAAAAAGATTATTTACAAATTTTACGTAAATGTTATATTCAAGGTGCTAGAGGTATTTGAAAATTTCAACCGTTAATATTTCGGGAACCGGTTCCCAAAAATGAAAATCGTATATAACCTTTTTTGTGCGTCATTTGAAATACTATCAAAAATGTTATTTATAAATTTCACGTAAATGCTTTAGTCGTGGTGCTACAAGTATTTAAAAATTTCAATCACGAATAACTCAAGAATCGGTTCATAGATTTTTTCGAATTCCATAGGCTTCTATTCCCAGCAGCACTCGATCTTTCATACAAATTTCAACTTATTCGGTCAATTATTACGAGACTTATCATTTGGACAAAAATATAGGCAAACCATCAGGTCAATTTTAATAACTGATTTTTCAATTCTCAAAAATCAGCAAGTTCTGTGAGGAAATTGCATATTTTATAAAAACTGCAGGGGAACCAAAGGCGAATAAATCGTCGATGTAACGTTGTACTTTCTCGAAAGAGATTGCGAATTGTATTTTGCTCTTTTTGCTTACCCTCTCTATTTGAAGGAGTCGCTGGCAGCTGAGGAATGTGAGCATTGTACCAAGATGTCGAAAGAGTATGGTCTTTTTTCCATGCCATTTCGAAGATTTTATACCCGCTATATTATTTTTCCTACAAATGCAGAGATTGCTCTGACATTTCGTGAGAAATTTGGAAAGTTTTGATTGTCCATAAATGAAGCCTTTGCATAAGCTTCTTGTAAGATAACTAGCGATTCGAATCATTCGAGGTCTTCTGCAGTTTTATACATATTTCATACAGCTAAATGGATCATCTCCGGATCATATGAAAAGCTTTCGAAGAGATCAAATCTCTGGCATGTTTTATAGGATACCCTGTATATTCCTGGTGTATAATCCGAGACATGGGAACGTACTTTTTTCCCTCGATAGAATGAAAAAGAAAGGCGGTGCGACAATACCACCCTCTCGAGAGATCATCTGACCAGATACGTAGATACGTGTAGCTAATACATACTCTTTCTCGCTCTCATCAGTTACACTGGATAATTAACCGCCTCTTTCTTTTGCGCTTTGATCGAAAGGACGGCTGGTGAAAAAGGTCCCTGGCTCTGCCTGCTGACCCGGCCACCACCGCACAGTCCCGTCGTCGCTCATCAATATGGGAATTATTCTCGAGGCGCGATAGATAGATATTACTATTCAGCGAAGCGAACGCTCGCACGGTGAAAGGCTATTCATTTTCGCTAGCTGAACGAGCCCAGCGTGAAGGGGGCGAAGGGTTCGCGAACGCGTTTTCTTCGCACAAATGGTTTACATAAAGAAACAAATTTCAAGTCGAGCCCAGCCCAGCTCAGCCGCGTACCACGTCGCAGCACCAACCCTCCATCCACCCACCTCCCAAAAAAACATCCTTTCGAATTACGTAAACGTGAGATTTTTACCGATGAGAATTTTCGACTCGGCGTGGCGGCGACGCGACATTTTTCCGAACTCGTAGAGGTCGATTCGATTCTTTTGGGTGTGTTTTTTTTTCCTCTTCTTTTAGCGAGAAGGAAGTTTGTTTTGCTTAAGATGACTGAAGCTGCTGAGATTACGTGAGGGGAAGTCAGCGGGGTTCGGTTGATTTTTTGGTGAAGAAGAGTACCTTGGATAGGATAGAAAATTGAAACAATTATCAATATCCACGCCAACCAAGTACAAATCCGTCCCACGAAATCTCACATACAAATCATCGGTGTATCAAAAGTGGTTTTTTAGGTACTAAACAAGTGCAAAAACTCTTGTAAGGCATTATTATCATTTTTTTTTCATTGACATCCGATTCTACGAATAAAATTTGTAAAACTCATGTTTCTAGGTTTCATTATTCATTTTAAAGATTTCAGTTCAGATATTAAGACACTAAAGGGAAAAAAGTTTTTATAAAAATTTTGGCTATTCGCCATATCAATTTGTCTTTTATCCTAAAGTCTTCTGTACTCTTTTCTTTAAGGGTTACCTGTTCGTTGAATTATCCGAAAATGAAAGAAATCAGGAGGAGGAGAGTTTTATGTCATCACTACATTACTAATTCTTCGGCAATTTTACACGTTTTATTTCTGTTTGGAAATTTTTGTACTTTCTGATGCTGGAATGACACGAAGAGAGGGTGGAAAATAATTCAAATTCTAGCTTTTGTAAGAAACGTATACTCCTCATGTGCATTTTTACGTTACTCGGACGATTTGGTCGCGATGCGTGGTTTGGCTGCTATAGTTACCAACCTGTTCGCGGTACCGAATTGTTAGGGGATGAATCTAGCGGCGCGGGGTAGCGAAAGTAGGCTGGTGACGTACTTTGAGGAGCTCGATGATTTGGTCCTGGTAACTGTGACGACTGTGACACACCAATCAATACTCTCTAAATCTGAATCAGTTAAAATTTAACTGATTCATATAGTAGGAAAAAAAATACAGCAAAATAAATCAATTCAACAGTCAATGAATAATTAACGTATGTACCTACGACTCGTAAGTATACGTAGTACGTTACGTAGGTAGGTACCTACTTATGTAAATGTCCTTCAAAAATTATTCTCAGCTACTCATTCCTGAGAAAAAAAAAGTCAAAAATTGCAATTCACTCTCTCACTCTAATTTGTATAGTTGTAATTTACGTGAAAAAAATGTTGAAGTTTTAAGATGACCCCATTTCGTAATTTTTTTTTTTCATTTTTTCACTACATACCTATCATTCATTTCTGCTGAAATTGATAAAAATCATTGCTTCGTCACTATAGTTTCACTTCTTGGGAAATGATCGAATTGGCAGACATTATTTCAAACTTGATCACTTTTTTTCAGAAATTGTATGTTTTCAAAAGTCAGCCATTATGCCAGATATTAAACATCATGTCTAACTGGATTAATTAGACTTCCTGGATTTGAAGTTTTCTCTGCTTTTTTCGAACTTTTGACCAAATTCGCTGCTTTTTCATTACTGAAGACACTCTGATTAGATAACTATTACCAACATTTAAGGTCATATATCTACGTTTAAAAAAAAAAATGAGTAGTAACTAGTTATCTATCACCGACCCAGATATTGTTTGGGTCGGTGATAGATTTGAGTTCGTCATCATCAGACTCGCCAAAGTAATCAAAATTACTCTAATATTATTTCTCTTCAGATTCTATCCTCTAGTTAAATGCGTACAAGAAAATATGTAAAATGAAAAGTAATTATCACTTTCATTCTAATGATCAAATTTTTCAAACCAATCACATCTATGCAAATTGAACTTATCCTCTGATACGAGCAATAGGATGGATTGAAAAAAAAACTCTGATTTCGATCAAATTCAAGGGGGTGGTTTATTCTGAGTTGAAGATCCGCCATTGAAAATTTTAGACACCTAGCTGAAACGAAAACGGAGCAAGGGGTGCTTAAAGTGGGGTCACTTTTGAAAAAACCATGTTTTTTGCCACTTTTGGGTAGTGCCAGTTGCCTGGTACCTCGATCACCCAACCGAAAAAGTGCAATTTGAGTTTCTAAACCTTCCCAGGTCATTGACCTCGAAATTGGATACCACTTATTACCCTCTACCAGGGGGTAAAAAAGTTGCAGATCGCTGAAAAATCAAGATTTTTGAGTTACAAAAAAATGAATTACCCTCTGATTGGTACCAAAACTGGACCTAAAGAGTTTCTATTGATGGAAAAAAATTATTTCGATTGAAAAAAGTAAAAATTTTTCATTGCAGTCTTGCCAACTTTCAAATTTTTCAAAAATCGATTTTCAACATGAAAAATTGAGAAAATGTCTATTTCTTATAAAAATCGAAAGTTGGGAAGACTGCAACGAATTTTTTTTTATTTTTTTAATCAAAATAATTTTTCTGTTTCAATAGGTGCCTTTTAGGTCCAGTTTTAGAACGAAGCGGAGGGTATTTAATTTTTTTGTAACTCAAAAATTTCGAATTTTCAGCGATCTGCAACTTTTCAATCCCTCGGTAGAGGGCAATAAGTGGTATCCAATTTCGAGATGAATGACGTAGGGGGTTATACAAGTTCAAATTACACTTTTTCAAGAGGGTGGCCGATGTGCCAGGCAGGTGACGCTATCCAAAAGTGGTAAAAAAAAATCGTTTTTTCCTAAAATGACGCCACTTTAAGCACCCTCAGCTCCGTAGGGGTCTAAAATTTTCTATGGGCCATCTCTAACTCAAAGTGAACCACCCCCTTAGATTTGGTCAAAACTCAAGGTATGTTTTTTTTTCACTCCACTCTAACCTACAAATACCTGCATCCAAATAATTCGCTAGCTTAGATCATAATCATCGATATGTTATTCGTAAGTTTTCTCCATAGTACCATGGTTGAAATATACCATTCAAGAGTAAAGATGATTTAAAAAATGGGTCGTCTATAAATTTGATGACATATCTATTATCTGGAAACGATGCCCCATCTGTAATATTTAGTACGTATTACGAATAAATCTGATCCAATCTATTGTATAGGTAAGGATTCAGCAATCCATCAACCCCTAGCCCTCTGATTAATAACCAGGAAAGGTCTCTTACAACCTTGACATTTCTCAAAATCTAGCATTTTTCCATAAACCATTTTCGCAAATTTCTTTTAAAAAAAAATCCTCTCGATCATTTACAACCCGAGTGTGGAGAGATCGAGGGAACTATTGATCACCCGGGAAAAACTTCTTTCCGGAATGAAACCACCGATTTCTCCATCAACAATACAATATATCATACTCTCAATATCTGAGCCAATACTCCATTCAACTTACGACTCAACTTCAAATTCTGTAATATTTAACTGATGGAAATGAAACCCTGTATCATTACTAGTACATATCGTATACGTATCATATAGGAATTATGTAGAATGTTACATATACGTATATAACGTACAGTTGATTATAACGAACGTTTATATAGCTTATGAATTATTCAAAATGGGTAAAAATAACCGTGTCGTTTGTACCGTGAAAGACTGATGTGCTGCTGCTGAAAGAGGCAAATGAGAATAAAAAAAATTCGAGTGACCGTAGTAAAAATAATAAGGGCGAATGCCACCTTCGCTGATGGTTTAGAAAAGGTATAGAAGTAATGTACGGGTGCGTTTGCTCGAGTGTGAAAATGTACGAGTGAGTATCACAGGTATACCTAGAAACTACTCGGGTTAAACGTATGTACTAAGGAAATGCATAATATAAAGTATAGTAGGCGTATGTGTATATCAAGTACACGAGGCATGCATCAGTAACGAGTAATTAACCATCTGCAGTGCGACGAAAATGGCTGCTAAAGGAACTCGGTGATAGGTCGATGCTACATTGTAATGCAAAATGTGCTCATGTTGAACTCGGAATGGATAAGTATACAACTTTTTACCACTTATCGGCCCTTATTCAATTTTTTTTGGAAAAAATCCACGCGTAAATCGAAGATATACTCATTTTTATTCGTTAAATAAATACTCTATACAATACAGGGTGTTGAATGAAAAATTTAACCATAGATGCAACTCGAGTAGACAAACAAAAAAAGTTATTATGATTGGCTGCCTATCTCGTAAATCGAAGGGGCTATGAATTTTTCAAAACTTGAAAATGATAAATTTTCAGATATTCAAGAATAGCTAAAAAATGTTTGGGCCATTCGAATGATGGTCGTACTGGATAGTGTTCGAGTGGACGACTAAAACAGGGTGTCTAACAAAATTTTTCGAGAAAAAAGCTTGACTTAGCTTGACCTTTTCGAATGACTTTTTTGACATTATTACAACCAAACCCCAAATTTTTTGACCCCCCCCC
>FIZU01012547.1:0-15195 GCA_900064475.1 Pseudococcus longispinus | reverse complement strand
AATTAAAAATTTATGAAAAAACGACAGTAAAAGGGGTGTGGAGCGCAAACGGAAGGGGGTAGGGGTCCAAAACTTTGTCAAAAATTTTTTCTAGTCAAGGCACACCACCTGTGGTATATAGGAGCCCAAAAGCGTTGGGAGCCGATTTCACCTCTTATCCGGCCATACCCTTTGGTATAATTGATTTTCTGGCCGAACTGTGGGTTCTATGAAAAAAAAAATGAAAGGAGTGAAAATCGTAGAGCTTGAAATTCTCTTTCTCTTATTAACTATAATTTTTTTTTCAATGAGGCTTAGTTTTCGAAAATGTTGCAGTCAAAGTGGTTTCATTTTCGAAATTATCGACTTCGTAAATTTCCCATAAACATAATATATTTTCTGGCCAAACTAAGGATGCAACGAAAAAAATGCAAGAGATGCAAATTGTAGAGCTTAAAATTCTCTTTCTCGTACGAAGTATTGGTTTTTTGCTGTAAGGGGCTCGAGATTTTTGCATTTAGTGTTGTTTTTTTTTTCATTTTCAAAACCATTGACCTTTTATATGGACCACCCTGTATTTTTGATAGGTTTTAACTTTTTTTCAGGGACGAACAACAGTTTGCTTGATTGGGGGGGGGGGGGGGGTAATAATTTAAGTTTTGATGTTGACTTTGATAGAATTTTTTTGAATGTTCCGACTCCACATGCAATTCATCAAAATTATTTACAAAAAAAATCATCAGCAAAATCATGATTTAAATTATTGAGGTGAATGATTTCAATACATAGGCCCTAGGCTATAATGATTCAAAATCATTTTTGTAGGGGAAATTTTCAATTTTTATGGAAAAAATCATCAAAATCAAGTCTTGTTTTTATAGAAGGAGTCATCTAATATTTTAAGTAAATTATTCTTCGTATGATTGTAATTTAAATGATTTTTTTTTCGTGTAAAAATATCATTCAAAGCATTGAAATCACGATCTAAATCATCGAAGTGAGTTAAAAATGAGGAAATGAGAAGAAAGCTTGGATTAGATACTTAATTAGATTCATGATTTTTTAATAATGAGAAAAATCATGTTTTTAAATCACAGTTTTGACTCATTTTTTATGAAATGATTTTCAAAAAGTTTGAAAATGATTTCATAATTTTTAATCAAAATCATTTTGGGGATGATTTCGCCCATCGTAGCTCTGTAACTGCAAAATTTCTTAGATTTTCCAAAAAAAGAAGTCAACACTTTCGTAAGCTTTCTCATTTAATTTATTACTTGATTTTTCATTAAAATGCCCTTTTTTTGGCCTTGTGGGAAGTATCCCCCCCCCCCCCACAAGAGGACTTGATTCCTATAATCCCTTCGTGTATAAAAACTCGTTAAAACTTTTATTGTTTTATTTTTAAGTAATTTCTCCTTAGGTTGGGTATATCATCATAACTTTGTATAATAAAATAATTCGTATCTTATCAAACTGTTGTCATCATTTTATTTCCGTATTGATTTTACGAGTACTTTCGGTTTCAGAAATTTCACACTAAAATAGTTATAATACCAAAATTGAGTTTAAAGTTTGCAGATTTTCGTAATTACTTTTTGTTTATACATACAATTTACGTCTTACAGTTTTAAAACCATCGTAAAAAATTTAATTCGGTAACGCTCTGAACGAAAGTTAATCGCAGAATAATCATTAGATATCAATTCACGTTTCACCATCTGCTGAATAAAAATTTCAAATGAAAATATTACAGGTGAAAATACCAATTATCAGGCTTTTCTCACGTAAATTGAAATGAAAATCGAGTATCAGGGATCGATAATGACTCGGAAATTTTTTTAACCTCGAATTTGTATATGTACGTTGCACGATGAATTAAATTTCAACTCATATCTATATGATTTTATCTATCTACGAGTACATCCCTCTCCTTCGTGTGTGCATAGACTAGTTCAGTTAACAACCTTGCGATTGTAATTTAAAACTGTGATTGGATTTTTGAAAATTATCTCTAGAGGGGAATCAGAATCAAGAATAGAGATAACCTATAAACAAAGATAGCCTATCGAGCAATTTCTTTTTATATTATTGATTAATTGAGCATGACATTTTACGCGGTGTATTCTCCATTTAATTACCTCAGAATGGAATATTAGCTATTCGTCATAAACCATACCATGCTCGGTACCTAATCACTTGAATAGTTTTCGAAAAATTATCGCCTATCAATTTCATAACCTCGACGATAAAAATTGTTTGGAAATCGCGCAGTAAATCGAAATTAGCGTATTATCGCTTAAATTAAGAATAATGAATTGGAATGAACTCCATTTCACCTATTTACTTTATGCCTTTAACAATGTGCTTAATTATTGATTTTTTTTCAACGAAACTTTCATTTCCCATCACATACAAACAATTGGAATAAATGATAGATGGAAAATTGAACGAATTTCCATATGATAGTTTTTGCCTAATTTAAAAATTGAAGGTGTAATGGAACCCAATTTTGAAAAAAAAATCATTATGGAAACGAATAATATTTTGGATTAGAAGATTGAACAACCATTTTTCTGATGATTTTTTGCCCAACATTAAAAATTCGATGGATTAAGGACCACTTAAAATCAACAACGGTTTCAAAATTTTCAACTTTTCTTATTCTTAGGTGGTCCCAAGGTCTTCAATTTCGATGTTGAGCAAAAAAATCACGAGTACAAAATTATTTCAGTTTTCAAGGTACTATTGATTTCCACAATAAATTTTTTAAATTAACTCATCATAAGAAAATTTGATCAATTTTCAAAAAACTTTCCATTCCTGTCATAAATCATATTGGGAAAAGGTCCAGACCCTGGACAGATCCACCAGGCCATCGGACAGTCACTATTTCACATGATGGCGTGCACTTCCTCAAAAAAAATTGAAATGGTGAATGTCCATGACCTGGACCTTTTCCCCTATTTTGGTTTGAATTTTGAAAGAACATTTGCCCCTAAAGTTTCAAAGGTAGGTAACATGATAGTTCAATTTCTTGTTATTGAAAAATGAAAACCTTATGAAGTTATGATTTGTCTTGTCATTTGAAGATTTTGATCAAAAGTGTCTCAATGACTACAGTGGCTCTTGATCCAAATAGGTATCAGGGTATCAAAATTCTCATGCAAGTTTTTCGGTTGCCCGCGCACCATTGAAAATTCAAAACGCTGAAATCAATATTTTTAGTGAAAAAGTTAACATGCATCTGACCTTTTTGAATCAAAATGGACGAAAAAATAGAGGCAATTTTTGCCTATCGTCAAAATTGAAGGGACTCGTGAAAAAAAATACAATAACAATTGAATTTCTGCGATATTTTTCGAATAAAAATGAAAAATGATTGCTTGAAAATAATTTTGACCAAAACATTGAAAAAAACCAACAATATCATCAAATTTTGATGCGTAATTACTAATTAGCTTCACCTGCAAAAAAAATAGAAACAAAAAATTGTCAAAATATAAAAATTAATGAAATGAAAGGTAATCAATGCTCAATCACCCCCTTTTTTTGACCCCCTGTATTTGGGCTATGAGAAATTTTTAAATGATTTTTTTGGGGGAAAAAATAAAGTTGATACAAAGTTTGAAGTGATATCACTTTTAAACCATTCAATACTGATGATGAACAAACGAAACAGAGCCAATATTCTTATGAAATAATTTTTTTCAAGTAAAATTTCGGAAATCTTGAACTAACAATTTTCATCAGGAAACTAAAACTCAAAACTGACAACTTTCGGACTTTTGGTAGATAAGTACTTGGGGCAAGAGCAACCATTTGGACCATTTTAGATCAAAATTCTCGGAGACGATTGGGAATTTTTTGTGCCCACGAGAAATCTGATGGATGAAATGGAAAAATTTTCATTGCACCATGTCGACTGAAGTCAAGTTAATGCAAGAGGTCATTTTCACCAGTGAAAATTAAAATTTCACAAAAAAATCAAATCACATCAAAAAGCTCTACTTCCTGATATTAGCTACAAATTGAAAAAAAACGCACCAAACTACTCACCCTTAAAAAAAAGAAATGTAGTGCAAAAATTTCAATTTCGTCCCCCTTCATTTTTTTAAAATTTCTTTTTTAAAAAATGAAGTTGAGATTTTTACTTTGTAATTCAGATATTTTAGTTTTAGAGCATCAAATGACCCAAAATTAAAAATTTTCATACTTTTATGAAGTAAAAAACTAAATGATGAGATTGTAAGAGGATTTTCGATTTGCAGTGAAAATAGGAAATCTGCTTTCGAAGTTTTCCAGACTTTCAACAATAATTTTTGGAAAAATTAGGTATGTAATATTGTGTTTGAAGGAATGGGTAAAATTATGTCGAATTCTACTTCGAACATTATTTAGTGAATATTTTTGAGAGAAAAAAAACCATTCACTGCATTTTTCAAACAGGAGTATTAAAATGTCAGAAAAATGTGACTGTACAGCAATTTTTGAAAAAAATCTTACACAATTAGCAATCATTCTCTCGCAATTTTCATCATTGATTTTTGAGAGGCAAGGGTGAACATTTTTCATCCGTCACTTCTAAGAAACTTTCAGGGGGTAATGAGATGAGAAAATTCCACCCTTACTTCTATTTTAGCACAGAAATCGTCATTTTTCAAAAAGCATCAATTAATTTTTGAAAGCTGATTTCCTGCGAAAATTTTTAGTTCAAATCGAAAGCCCTCCTTGTTCATTTTGTTTTATATTTTATGAAAGTATGAGAATTTTCAATTTTGGGACAGAGAACGAATTGAAATTTCTTAGCACTACATCTCTTTTTGTTTCAAGGGTGAGTACCTCGTTGATTGCAATTTTTTTCAATTTTTAGCAAATCTCACATAAGAAAATGAAAGTTTCTTATTATGATTCGATTCTATTTTCTGTGTGAAATTTCAATTTTCACCGCTGAAAATGAATTCGCGCTCCAACCTGAATTTAATCTACATGATGCAATGAAAATTCCAAGTATCATCCATCCGATCTCTATTCAAGACTTCTATTAATTCAACATTCTTAATTTCAATCTTTCAAGTCCATTTGAAAGAGATAAAGTGGTAGAAGAACTCGAATCACCCAAAAAATACCAAAACTTTCATCATCAAAAAAAGAAATACTGATTACTTCTCACTCTATGAACTCACTTCTACGAATATACTTTCAAATCAGCCACACCTACCTAATTTTTAGTCATTCGATGCATAACGAAGCTACATAAACTCGAAATTCGCAACCCCCCCTGCGAAATTAGCAACATTTTACATATCAATTCACTCAACGAGGAATGAATTTCATAAAAATTAATATATTATTAGAATACATATACATAGAACGATATAACAGAATATTCATAGTCTTATCATCATACGAATGAATAGCAAAATTTTAAAAATCGTTACAAAAATACAAAAAAAACCGGCTGCATTAAAATTACCTATTCAAAAAAAAAGAAACAATAGAGACAAAACAAAATACACGTTAGCTTACAAATTTTGATTTCAAATTACTGGTATACGCTTTACATATAAATCTGAGATTACATGGAAAAAGTTTTAAACATTATGTACGGTATAAACAAACCCAATAGAGCAGGTAACTAGTAAACTACATTAAGCATTATGTTTCGCTGGTCAAAATTAAAAGAGAAAAAAAGAACATCCACGATTCGCATTCTATTTACAATTTCAGGCGTAAATTAGCAACTATTTACATCGATCGTCAACTTCGTCAATTCATTTCGATATAATTTACGATTAATGAAAAAAAAATCGAAAGCGTGAGGGAATTACGGTAGTAAAAAATCTCAATTTACAATTAAAAAGGTAATATAGGTATATGAACTAAATTAATATGTAAATTTGATCGATTATTCTCATTTGCAAGAGTGGTTTGCACTTTAAAAGCTGATAACTCGAGTACTCGTTTGATTTAGATATCGATTTACGACAACGATAACGCGTTAAATCATTTCATCATGCACTTATACTAATTAAAAAAATTAGTTAAAAATTAACACAACCAAAATTGAAATGTGCGTTAATCGTGATAGCAGTTCGTACCGTAAAAACAAATCATTTCGAAAATACAAAACATCGTTTCATTAATACACATAAGGCACATTTCAGCATCTAAATTTTATATCGATCTTTTAACAAAAAAGCACGTTCAATTTACCATATAAATTTGCAGCTTGGCAACGTCGCTTTCGTCTCAAATCGAACCGCTACCACATATAAAAAATTCGTTTTAAAAAAACCACAGATAATTTTTCAGCATAGCCAAACGAGCGTTGTGCGTCTTAAATACGTAAACAAAAGTAGCAACAAAATGGCCACCAGTCCGAACAATATTACGTATAAAATAACTAGAAAAAAGGGACTATTTATCATAGGTGATCAGCGTATTAAAGCACCATATCAGTCTTGAAGGGATCTAACCCCTAGAGCCGACCATGGTTCAGCGTTTTTTTTTTGATACAGCACTCGAGCAATATAATTTTAAAATCGCCTCGCGGTCCATTAACACGAGCTTACATCGCAGCCTTTACTTCTCAAAGGCCTTATATACAGTAAAAAAATCATCGCTTATTTCATCGTACGTGGTAATCCATTCGCGAATTGACATAAAAATAGAATCCATCTTTTATATACAACAATGGCTACAGCTTACTTCGCAAAAGTAAATAAAATTCGACTAAATAAAAAAAATGTCCAAGAAAGAAAAAAAAATGCAAGGTAATGTTCCCATTATACAAATGTAAAAAGCTTAATTAATTAAGATAAGTACTTACAAATGTAACAAAATTAGCCTAATTCGATTGATTACACAATCCTACTTGGGGCACTTTGGCCTCCAAGTTGGAAAATTCCTATAATCAGTCGAATCACCTAAAAACATTACTGCCTCGAGAAATACCAACTTTTTATACTTTATTTTCGGGAATAATACCTGCACACATGTATATAAATGACTAGTAAAAAAAAAGTAACTTTTACACTTATCCATTAATAACTTCGAATAAGAGAAATTATTTTCGTGTGGTTTTTTTCCTTCATTTTAGAGCGGTTTCTTAAAATTTACGACTTAGAAAATGATGGTCGTTGGTACGTTTGGGGGGAGGGGTAGGGGTTTATAGGTATTACTATTACTTATCACGAAAAATACTCGACGAATGAATTTTTTCAAGAAGCAAATTATCTACGTTGGAAGATTCCGGTGCTAAGACTAACCGTAAATGGGCGAATGCTTTTGGTAAAATATACTCGGAAGCTGAGTGGTAACGAGATGTACCTATACTTATGAACGATACTCGTAATTATACCTACGTATATTTTTGATATAAATGCCAAGACTTGGTCAGAGACGATCATGATATAAAAAAGAACTAAAATATTTTTTTTATGAAATATTTTATGACAATGATGATTAATATCCAATGATTTTGAAACAAAATTTCAATAATTTCCAATTTTGAAAAATTCAATTTTTTTTCCAAACTTGAAAATTGGTACCTACTTAACTCATTCTAAACTAAAACCGTATTTACAAAATGAATTTTGAGCAATTTTTATATTTATTTTTTAATTTAGACTCAACTATTTTAAAAAATTGACAAAAATAATTTTTTTCAATAAGTAATTCGATATAAACCTTTTTTTTGATAAATCGAAACCTGAAATCAACGATACCTACATAAATCTTTCGCGTGCGTATTTTTTAAATTAATCAAAATAAATAATTTCGATTAGTCAATTTTTTTCCAAACCCGTGAGAACAAGTCAAAAGAGCTTTCAGCAACGAAAATCTATTAATTTTCGAAAGTAAACATCAATTCAACACGAAAAATCATTTCAATTTTCTTTCTGACGATTTTAAAAATATGGGATCGAGAAAAATTGATATAGTTATAACAAGAGATTTCGATTGTTTTAACAAACTCGAATCCCTAGTCGATGAAAATCGAGATATTTTTGCGACCAAGATCAACAATCGATATTGATTTTTGTTTTGACAAATTCGAATACGAAATCGAGAGAAATCGAGACCATTTTTTGATCAAAATCGACAATCCATTTCGATTCTTTTAACAAATTCGAATACGGAGTCTGTAAGAATGTAGATCATTTTTCGATAAAAATCGACGAAAGATGTTGTATTTTGATTTTACAAATTCGAAAACGAAATCGATAAAAATCGAAATAGTTTCTCGACGAAAATCGACAATCGATGTAGATTTTTGTTTTGACAAATTCTCGAATACGACATTAGAAAAATAGAGATCATTTTTTGACTAAAATCGATAATCGATTTCGATTTTTTTATAAATTCAATAAAAATCGAAGTAGTTTTCCGACCAAAATCGACAATCGATTTTTGTTTTAAAAAAATTGAATACGTTATCGATAAAAATTGAGATCATTGTTTGACCGAAATCAATGATAGATTTCGATGTTTTCACAAATTCGATAAAACTCGAAGTAGTTTTTCGACCAAAATCGACAATCGATTTTGATTTTTGGTTTTAAAAGTTTGATTTCGGCTTTGATAAAAATTTAGATGGTTTTCGTCTTCAACCAAAATCGACCATCGATTTCAGTTCCAGTTTCCACAAATTCGAAAACGGAGTTGATGAAAATCTAGATGATTTTTCGACTCGAAATTGAGATAAGTTTTCGAGTTTTTTCACAAATTCGAATACAAAGCCCATGAAAATCGAGTTCACTTTTCGACCAAAATCGATAATCAGTTTCTGGTCGAGTTTTTCCTAAATTGAAACTCATTCGAAGAATTTTAAAGATTGATCAAAAACTCGTAAATAATTTAATAATTTTTGCGTACAATCGATGTTTTCTCGAAATCGAAAATAAAAAGATGAAAACGATTCTCTCAAATCAACGCAAAAAAGGGGAAAAAGATACAATGGATTCATTTTCTAAAATTATTATATTGCTTTTATTAAAATAATCACCTCGATTTATCGAAATCTAATTTTGGTTAAACAATAATACTTAACAATCAATCGAAAAAATTGACAAAATTCGATAGTATTTCAATTTAATCGATAGTTGTTTTTTTTCATGAAATCAAGAAAAGAAGGAAAATTTGAAAGTTGATAAAAATTTACATCTTTCTTTAACCGAGATTTTTGTACATTTTCGATACTCGATCAATTTCGAATTCGAATTGACTTCACCTCGATAGAAAAAATTGATAGAATTTGAAACATTTTCAGGATTAGTAGAGTTTGAATTCAATTTTCAAGATTGAAGTTATCAGAAATTCGATTAATTTTTGGCCTCTTCAAAACGATTCAATTTCAGACAATTTAAACCTAATCATGTTCAAAAACAATTTTCAATAGAAAAATCATC
Organism: Pseudococcus longispinus; assembly: GCA_900064475.1. Lineage (NCBI taxonomy): Eukaryota > Metazoa > Arthropoda > Insecta > Hemiptera > Pseudococcidae > Pseudococcus > Pseudococcus longispinus. The sequence goes on along the minus strand of FIZU01012547.1, from coordinate 5,806 downwards.
TTGATCGAAAAAACTAAAATATTTGTCTCACAGAGTTAATTTGATTTAACCAAAACTGTGAATTTCTTGCGACGTAATATTATTTTCAAATCGGTGAGAATATCGAGATTACTCGACAAAAACACATTAATTTAACGTAAAATTTACATTACAAAAATAAACGAATAAATTAGACAAAGTTGAGCACTGCGTTTTCAGGTGCAACTCGTAAATAAATACTTGATGTCACATTACTTCTTCGATTCGATCACTTCAAACGAGTTTTAGATAAAATAAAATCAACTTTTTCCTCACAAATTCCACAAAAAATCGTTACACCTAAAACGTGCTTGATTTCTTCAAATACTTAAAGCATTACTTTGTAAATACACATATAATTTACAGTTAGATATATCGGTTCGTCACCCTCCTCCCTTCACCCTATCCCATAGATTCTCTGCCAGTCACGATTATCACAATTTCAAAGTATACGAACAAAATCACCAAAATATTCACACGGTTGCGGCAAACATTGCATAACCTTTATGTTTACAGTGATTGAAGAGGGGCCAAAGGGCACCGCACCCAGAAAACCGTCGTAAAATCATTCACTAATTGAAATTAGGCTTTTTACAATAAAACTAAAATAAATTCAAACTAAAGACTAGATCACTACACTACATCTCGTTAACCACTCATAGAAGAGGAAAATTTTCGCAAGTCAATAAAATTCGGCAGTATAAAACAGATGAACTAGAAGAAAAAGAAATTTAAAAATATTTTAAAATGCTGTTTCCACGTATAAAAAGGAACTTTTTTCTCGAATTAAAAAAAACATCGAATTAAGCTAAACCAAAAAAAAAAATTCACAATAAAATTAAGAGCCTAATTTATGACTAGTTAACCCTCCCGATATTATTTCGAAAAAAAAAGTTTGAAAAAATTAGCATCGCTACAAAACACGAATAAAAATAACATTAAAAAACATAAAATACACGACTTAAAAAATTAAAAGAAAGAAATAAAGCTTATTTCAAGAAAAAAGAACACACCCAGTGTTACGATAAAAAAAGGTAAAAAAATGGGGAAATTGTTTGAATTCCTGATTCAATTTATATATTTGCAAAATTTATTGCAGCAACGATACGTGGACACGATTCTATCGCTCATCAGTCATCTAATCGATACAGGTCGATTAATTGGAGAATACGTCGGATCAATATCGTTAGGAAAATAAGCCTATTTTCTCATTTGAAACACCGATTTTTAAATAAGACTTAGAATTAAACTTTACCTTTTTTCTCGCTATTAAATGCTATCATGGTAATTAAACTTTTAGAAGGATAAAAAAACAACACATACTTGACACACGAACTTGAAAAAAAATTTCGACATATAAAAAATAAAAGAAATCAACATCCGAGACTGCACGTTCAACTCGACGTATTGAATTAATCCGATTCAGAATCGGTTAAGTGATGCAAATCGACATAATTTAGAATGGCACGATATAAGAATTCGTACTGAGCCTGTAAAAGAAAACACGTTTTCATTACAAACGAACTTGAATTCATTAAATAACTTGAGCCAAATAATCAATGTGTATGAACTTACAAAAGCTGTCAACATTCCTTGCCTTTGAGACCTTAATTTTCTGGCTACATTGACGACATCCACCCTTCGTTCGGTTTTCAACATTTGAGCAAGAATACTCAAAGCGACGAACATAGAACTACGATCTGATCCAAGTTCGCAGTGAATGACAATGGGACCAGATCCGATGTTGGTGGCGTGCTGAGTGGCATGATCCATGAGCTCGATCAGACCTCGAGTAACCTCTGGTACTTCGCCTTCGACGGTCGGCCAACCGTTGTATTGGTACTGGGTGACGACTAGATTATCATCGGTTTTTACATTCGTTATGTAGAATTCACGTCTCGTGTAGTAAGGGCAGCTTTCGCTTTGTAGGTGTTTGACGTTTATGTTGCCATGGACCGTTTCGTCATCTGGCCAGTATCTGCCTGTTTTCTTCTGGCCGTCTGATGACTGTGAAAAAAATTGTGAAAAATTATTCGAAAGGAATACGAAAGTAAATAGCAAGAATGAAGCATCCTTTTTGGACAAAAAAATTGGTCAACTGATTATTTCTTTCTCCTACCCCTTTGATATATTATTTTTAGTACTAAAGTTTGAATTGTAATGTTTCCAAAAATTCAGTCAAACTTTGAAAATGATTTGAATTGAAAAAACCATCAATTTTGTAAAATTAGAAAGAGGGCATTTTTTTTGTAAAATTTTAGAAATTTTAGAAATTGAATTCGAAACAAAAATAATTTTCTATGAACTGCGGTATTTTTCAAATTAGGGAACTGATGGGATGAGGGGTAGATTGATAATAATTTACAGCCGAATATCGAAACAGACACCCAGAGGCAGTAATTGTGATATTTTCGTTCAAAATTTTACTTTCTGGCAGATTTCAACCACATTATTTCAATTTACACGCATGCTGGATGCTACCAAGAGTCATTTTAAAGAAATTTTTTCAAAAATTATACATTTCAAATTTTTCAGCGATACCTACGGTAATCACTTCCAGTGTTCAGAGATAATATAACTTCAATTACTTTTTTGAGTGATTTTTGTCAAAAACTATTTTTTCAACTTTTCTTAAAACATGTTTTTTTTGACAATTTGAAAAAAAAGAAAAAAGTGAGTATTCTCAAACACAGGATTGTGTCTACATGAAAGTTTGAAGGAAATTTCAAAACACTGCCTTTGCGGCTTTGAACAGTATAAAGAATTTGATTTTGAACAATTTTTTGATAAATTGTGTTCAACAAAATTACAAAGAATTCAGGTTGAATTAATTTAAAAAAATTATGTTCGAACAAAATTCAAGTAAAATTGACTCAGAACCGAATTTTGAAGAATTTTATTTTAAAAATGTGTATGAAAAAAACAATTTCTAGTTATTTCTTTTTTTAACCAAAAATTCATATAAAAACGTCAAAAAGTCTAAACTGCGTATGCAACGTACACCTACCTACGTATAAAAATTTTTTGATTTTAGAAAATTAGAAAATTTTGAAACAAAAATCCTGAAAAATCCATATAAACTATTACAGGGTGTCAGAGTATCTAACAGAATTTCCAAATTGAAATGCAAGACTTTTTCAAGATTTTTTAAAACCCTCGGCAGGATGTTTTTCAAATTACCCCCTCCCCCCCTTCCATACGATTTTTGCACAAATTCTCAAATTATAAAAAAAATCATTGGAGAAAGTATAATTTTTTAACGGAGAACCAAAGACTTTTATGTTAAATGTAGGACTTTTTCAACACTTTCAGTATCTATCAGACACCCTGTGTTACATCTTTGCCTCGAGTCTAAATTAAAATAAATATGTAAAATGTTAAAATTTGCGAATTTCAACACTTATCAAAAAGGTCAAACAATTTATCTCGATGAAATGTATCACGCAGGTAACAATGACGTAAGCAGGATATTACACATTTTGAAGATAAGAGGAGAAGAACCGATCTACTATTTTTTACAATTTTTCAGCAAACAAATTTTTTTGGAAAAATTATATTTCAATTTGTAGCCAAAATTTTTTTATTGAAGGCAAAAAGAGCAAAAAGTTGTTGAAGCAGAAGCTTACCGTTGACGATAACATTACAATGGTTGAAATATTCTGTTCCGATAGCATACGCCAAAAATCTACCACAGTTACGTCTAAAATAGGATCTTGAGTAATGATAAATGATTCACTGTTATCATATCCCTGAAAAAAAAAATGATAATCAAATGACGTTCATTTTATAAAATTTAACATCGAAAAAATTTTTATCGGTGTTTTATTGGCACGAGCTATCAACATACCTCGATAAAGGACGCGTTAATATAAGTGGAATGTTCTCGTCCTGGAATGGGGGTTAATATCACTCGATTTCTATCGTACGGAATGATTGAAGTTGATCTATTTTTAGTAGCGTTTTCCGGCGCTGTACCGACCGCTGATGATTTGTGATCATGAGAGTTAACAGTGAATGATAATTTCTGAAAAAAAGGATGAAAATTAAAAATAGTGAAAAAAATGTTATACGTGGATAAACGATATCATACTTCGTATTCTTCTTCCATCCTGCATTTTAATTTTCCATTATCAGACTGTTTTAATTTTTCTACCATTTGTTTTAAATTCTTCGCTTTGATCTCGGTGTTTCCAAATTGAGCATATTCGACTAACGCTCTGTATACGAATATGTATTGTTTCTGCAACGAAAAATCAAATCAAAATCATCGCCAACGATAAAACACTTCATATAAAAGTCGAACATCGACGTACCAATGACTGAACTAAGAAATTTCTTTGATGTCTTAAATCACAAATTGTATTAAATATTAAAACTTGTCCTTCGCTGTCCAGCTGCTGCAGCAACGAATCAATAGCCACCAATGTACCAGTACGACCGACACCGGCGCTATAAAAAGTCATTTTTAGTACATACAAAACCGAATTAATTTTTTTCTTCGCATTTAAACGAGGAAAATTTCACTATTCGAGCTTGATGAATACCTGCAATGGACCAAAATGGGTCCTTTTTCCAACGAGTAGGCTTCGTTGACACGCCATATGAATTTTAATATGCCGGAAGGATGTTCTGGAGCTTGGAAATCTTTCCACATTAGAAAATGATACTGGAATATACTTCGTTCTTCCGGGTCACGATTTTGACCAGTGGTTCGGACCATTTTCAGTTCACGAACGACGTAATCTATAAAATGAAACCGAAATTAAGACGCAATACTCGACAAATTTCATTTCCTCCTGCTTCTTGTGGTCTAAACGTTGAGCACGAGAAAAGCAGGGTATACTTTTTTTTTTGAAAACGAGCTGACATGTGGTTTTTCCTTTAGTATGAACCAAAATAAAATTTTGGGAAGGGGTGGTCATCAAAAATTGCTTTTAGGGAGTGAGCAGAAGAGGGTTTTAGGAGTGAAAACACTTTTATTTCTGCATAAAAGGGGTAGGGGTATAATTGGTATCATTATCCTATGATTCGATCCTTCTGAACTCGAATCCGTTGTTACTTTTCCGATTGAAAGTAGTGAAGTGGCACAGTTCTGAAATCTGTGTCGCAGAAAATTATCAAGTTTCGTAAAAACAGAGGTAAAATCACAATTTTTATTTTTGAGCCTTGTAAGGGTAAGCAGTTTAGTCAAGAAACATATTTTCATTAAAATTTGAATTTTTTACACCCGAATTCGAAGTTAGTTTCCAGATAGGAGGTACAGGATTCTCGTAATTGTAAAATTTGCTCAGCGTAAAATGCTCAATTTTTTCTTAAAATGGCATTAAATCGCGGTTTCTCATTTCCTAACCATTATACCTTTAACCGATTAGAGTATAAGACCTTTCTTTAACCTAATTCAAACCTACTGAACTCAAATTCGAAGTTAGATTCCATATAGAAAGTAGGAAACTCGCACAATTATCGAATGTGCAAACGTACAGTGACCGATTTGTGCTTAAATTAACAGAATTTTTTCATTTTCAGAAAACTGCTCTTCCTCTCTTCAAGGTAGAAAAAAATTATAGAATAAAAAGTAATTGATTTTCAACGTTCTACAATTTTTGTTCAAAACTTTTTTTTGTATCGTCATTTTAGCAAATTTTTTCACCCGGATGTCCCCCAAAAAATTACGTTGTAATAAAAAATCACGATACGACAAAAAACTTGAAACAACAGGGTGTCTAACAAAATTTTTCGAGAAAAAAGCTTGACTTAGCTTGACCTTTTCGAATGACTTTTTTGACAT
>FIZU01012545.1:0-10404 GCA_900064475.1 Pseudococcus longispinus | reverse complement strand
AGGGGGGGGGGGGGGGAGGTGCTCAGTTTTCGAGATTTCTGCAGTCGAAGTATTTCTTTTTCTTCATTTTCAAAACAATCGACTTTATAAAAAGGCCACTCTATAAAGTGTTTTTAGACCTCTCAAATCCGTTTCTGATTCTATTTCACTAAAAAAAAAGTAAAAAATACCCTAGGATGGCCGAGGGGGAGGGGGGGTTGATTCGAAATATCAAAAAAAAAATCATTTGAATGTCAATGTGTAGAAATGCTTTTTGCTTGTGGAATCCATTTCTGATGAGATAATTTTGGACTGAAACCCCAAATTTTCTTAAATTTTTTTTTGTAGATTGTTATGCAATTTTGAACAATTTTTACAACATTTCTCCTATTTTGATGGGTTCTTAATAAATTGTTTTTAAAAGTTTTTTTTACATGTTTTTGTAAATATTTTGACAGTTTCGACATTTTTGTAGTTTTTTTAATGATTTTTTAAATCATTTTTATCATATTTAAAATGATACTGAAATTTCAATGATTTTTTCATTTTTATGAAAATTTTAAACGTTTCTACGAAGTTTTAAGTACTTTTACAACGTTTCAAACCATTTTCATTGATTTTCGTTTTTTGATTTATGTTACGAGTATAAATTGGCGTCACTGGGTCCAAATGAAATTACTTCGATGATTTTTTGTCATTTCAACTCCCTCCCTACCTTCCTCCCACCAAGTTATTTCGCCGAATTTTTATCCAAAAGCTGTCTATGATTTGAAATGCGACCTGAATTCGAATTTTGAAAATTGAGAAATGGAAGCTCATGTGCAAAAATTGTCCCACATCTCAATGAATTTTCATCTTGGGATGCTTGAATTGAAAATTGTAAAAAAATTGGATTATTTGGTACATTGATTTTTTGAAATGTTGCCAACTTTAATATTTATGCATTTTTTAGAGAAATTTTCGTCAGATGAAATAAGTATTTAGTTGTACCTGTTATATTGAAAAATTTTAAATTTTGTTTAAATTATTTCTGTAATTTTATCTCATTGATTTTCAAGGTATACTGATTGAAATTATGCAATAGATGGAAAATTATTAAAATTGGCAGACTTTTACGAGTTGAAAATAAAAATGAAGGGAGATTATTATTTGAAAATTTTTAGCCTCAGTTAATCCTTTCGATAAATGAAAAATTTCGTATCAAGTCTGAAATTTTTTTTCAACAAGAAAAAAATGAATAAGTCTAGTTCATCTTTTTTCATCTTCTATAACCATTATCGTGACAATAATTACGTCTTTTATTACTTCGAAGTTTAAAATTAAGAAATTACTGGCGAAAATTACGCATTTAAATTGCTTATTAAATCAAGAAAAAAAAAAATTCATCATCTACCCTATTTCTTTCGCAGAAAATTTAATATCCTTTGTAATACACCATTAATTTTTTTCCAAAGTTTGTCTGTATACGTGTGTAAGTCTGTATCTAATCTGTATATGTAGCTGCACCAACGTACATTATATTTTACGACCCACTAAGTATACTCTTTTGGTGAATTCGTCCAAACACGTATAATCTCGCGTGCTGTTTCATTTCGGGGGTAGCTAAATTTAGAAGATAGAAATGAAGAAAATAAAAAAAATAATCATCTTTACGACTCGACGACGGTGTACGCTACACGCTACTTATACGTCTCTCCGGTCACGTTCGGATACCAAAAGTACACGATATTTTTCTTATTAAATTTCGCCTTCGCGGTATCGCGAGCTATGTCCAAATCGTAGGAGAAGGCGCAATGTTGGTATTTTTTCACTCTTTGTACCTCGATAAATTGGATTTATGAATGGAAAGTTCAAAGTGGTGGGAGTTTGGAAAGATACGAGTGTTGTGAATGTATGGATGAGCTTTGTTGGGATATTTATTAGTTAGATTTACATTTCGAAAGTTTTGGTTTCAGTTTCTTGGGGTAATGATGATTTACTGTGTTCTGATTTGAAATTTCCACAATTGAATATTGCATATAGAATTATAGATTTTCGTTTTATTGTTTTGGTTTTCATCGAAAACGTCGAATCTGAGCTGAATGTGTAATTGGAAAAATTATTCGAGTTCGAATAACAACTTATTTCTGCAAGAATATTTTTTTCACCTTTTGAGAAAATCGATTAAGTTATAAATATTGGAAATTAATTGCAACAAGGAAAATGTTCCTTAGGAAGGCGTTTTTCTCGTCCTTTTTTCTGCCAAATCCCTTTCAATACACATTAAATGCAATATGTCAATTTCACAAAAATCTTTTATTCGTGGGAGCTGGTAATTGTACCGAAAGATTCTTTGGATTTTTCTTCATTTTACTTTTCAATTTTTAAAAATGAATGAACTTCATATTTGTACATTAAAATTAAAGGTCATTCAAAAAAACACCAATTGTTTCAAAATCTGAAGTAAATTTTAGAATTTCTTTGAATTTCATGTTCATTTGTAAAAAAATTTCCTCTCTTTATTTTTTTGCTTTGAATTATAGCATGTCCAAAAAGTCAAGTGTAATTTGTGAAAAAATGTCTAGAAGCCAATCTCAAAAAAAGTGTACTTTTGGACTTGGATTTTTTTGAGAATTCAAACGATTGCTTGGATTTGGAAAAAAATTCAGAAATCAGTCTGACTTTTAGACATTTCGTTAAACAGAAATTATATTGCATCAATCTGACTTGACCCGATTTTTAGACTTGGAAAATTCCAGATATTTTCAAATTTTTTTTTAGATCGACTTTTATGGACATTTTTTCACGATTTCAAACGACTTTTTGGACTTTGAAAAAATGGCAGTTTGTCAGACAGAAATCGTGTTGGATCAATCTGAATTTTTTTTCCAAGTTGATCAACTTTAGGACTAACTGAAATGCATCAAAAAGTCCTCAAACCTCACTCCTCGGCAACTCCCCTAAAAGTGGACCTAAACTGACCCTCGTGTTGTTTTCCCCTCATAACTCTTCAAATATGCGTTTAAACCAAAAAATTATCGTGACTAAAATTGAAGTACATAAAATTTGCTACAAAAAAGGTCATATTCACTTTTTCTGAAAAGTGAACGGGTGGCGCAAAAACGCATGTCAAAATATACAGGGTGAAAAAAAATGAAAATTTTCCTTCTTTTTTGCGAATAAATCTACTCTACGCGAATGATGACACACCATAGACCCCCCCCCCCCCCCCCAAAAAAAATTCCCACCCCTTCACTCTTCCGACATATCTCATATGTGGACACCTGTGAACTCTCTTCTTTTTAAAATGCTTATAACTTTTCAGCCCTGCTCGTAATCAAAAAAAAGTTCAAATGAATGTTGAAGCACGTAAAATTTCCTACAAAACAGCTTCATTTATTTTTTCCTGCAGCTCAACGACGAGATTACGAGTATATCTTAATTGTAGAAATGAGAGGGAACAATTTTCATATTTTTCATCTTGTAAATTTGACACCCCCTTCACTTCTTGAAAAAAATGAATAGGAGCTTTTTTGTTGCAAATTTTATGTACTTTAATTTTAGTCATGATCATTTTTTTGTTTAAATGCATATTTAAAGAGTTATAAGCGAAAAACAACACAGGGGTCACTTTGAGTCCATATTTGGGGGAGTTGCCAAGTAAGTGAGGTTCGGGGATTTTTTGGTGGTTAATCAGGACACCCAAAGGAACATATTAAACTCATAAAATCTTTGATGGCTCAAAATGCGATTTCATTTCCTTACTTCATTCGGCTGAAGTCTAAAAAATCAGTTGAAACTGTGAAATTTTTTCGAAGTCCAAAAAATCATCCAACGTAACAAAATTTTATGACGCCCAAATTTTTAGGATAAACGCTAGCTAAAAGACATATCCATGTCAAAATCAGTGACCCTCCCCCCTCATTGAAAAAAATCCTATAAATCATATTCGTCATTCGTGCATAGGAAAAGATGAAAATGATACAAAAGAAAAGGTGTTGTGAAAAAATACGTTTTTCTAAGGTAACAAATGTCGCTATTTTCGTAAAATTATTCCAAATTTCAAAATTACAAATTCCAAGCTGTACCCTTGAGATATTCTCTCATCGCGAGAAAATTTTTACTTCATTTTAGATTCAATTTCAGTTCTCAGAAATTGTAAATTATTCGCTTCGAATAGCCAGACAACCGGAGTACTTTTCCCAAATGAAAACGTAAAAAACAACTTTTACAGCAGTAATTAATTAAAGCTCGAACGAAAATCCATTAAATTAATTATTAATTGACTCGATGAATATTTGCACTTAATTTGTTCGAGTAAACTTTTTATTTATTTTTTCGTTTTGAAGTTCTGTTATCTCGTATAGCTACATAGCTACAGGTATGAGCAGTTTGTATGTTTGTCGTTTGTCATTAAAGTCGAAGTTCGTTGTTTCGAAATCTGAAATATTTGAATGTAGGAGGTTGCATGACTGTTCCATTTATTGACAAGTACATATTTAAAATGTTATTATACAAATAATCTTAAAAAATAAGCATACTTCCCTTTTATCAATGCTTCTATAAATAAAATGAATTCTATATTTCAATGTAATCCCACAACCAGCTCAAATAAATACTATTCTCTGATTGGCTTGCTCGAAATATCATTTGATAATTGGTTAATTCTTCAAAAAAAAAAAAGACCATTAATCCTTTCGTGTCCAGGAGAGATTAGACGGATGAAATTTGAAAATTTTCATTACATCACGTAAGCTAAAGTCAGGTTAGTCAAGTTATTGCGCGAGCTCATTTTCACCAGTGAAAATTAAAATTTGCTACAAATTGAGAAATAATTGCACTGAACTATTCACCCTTGAAAAAGAAAGAGATGCAGTGGAAAAATTTCAGTTTCTTCCTCCCCAATTTTTCTATAATTGAAATTTTTTAAAAAAAGCAGTTGAAATTTTTAGTTTTCAATTCAGATATTTCAGTGCCTCAAATGACACAAAATTAAAAATTTTAATACTTTTATGAAATAAAAAAAAAATTGAAGAGATATGTAAGAGGATTTTTGATTTAAGATGAAAATGTGCACAGGAAATCAGCTTTCAAGATCAACCATGTTTTTAGAAAAATGACGATTCCCATGCCAAAGAAAAAGTCAGGGTGAAAATTTTCATCCTACTTCACCTCGAAAGTTCCTTGTGGCTTGCGAGCAACAGAAGAAAAATTTTCATCCTCCTCTTGACCTCAACGAAAATTATTGCAAAAAGTGTAAGATTTTTTTTACCAATTTGATACATTCCTATTCCAAAAATGTACCAAATGGAAATTATTTTCTTCGAAAATACTTTTAAATAAAATATTACGTCATTTTCCAAAAATTGTTGTTGAAAGTCTGAAAAGTTTTGAAAACTGATTTCCTGTGCGAATTTCAAATCAAAATCGAAAATCATTTTATAACCTCTTCATCATTTTGGGTTATTTGAAGGCAATCTGAATTACGAATTCAAAATTTCACCTATTTTTAAAATTGCAAATATAAAAAAATCTAAGGATGAATAAATTGAAATTTCTCCTAACATCTCTTTCTTTTTTAAGGGCGAATAGTCAAAGAAAATGACCTTTGTTGAAATAAATTTGCAAAGAGTGGAAAAAAGAGTCAAATTTTGGATTATGGAAATATTTTTTTGATTTAAATTGCATCAAGGATAAAAAAATCTGTCTTAATTTGAAATTAGAAATTTTGTTTCAATATTTCAAAAATAAGAGGATTTCAAGATGAATAGGATTAGAAACTGCTTCCTTACTCAAGGTGTCTAAAAAAATTCCAAATCAAAATTCAGGACTTTTCAGAATTTTTTAACATCTTCAGCAGGATGTTTCTCAAGTTTACAAACTACCCCTTCATCCTCCAATAAAAGTAATTAGGTTTTTGTTGAAGTGACATTAGGTTGTTAAAATGAGCGATTTATTGAGCACGGGGAAAGATTCTTGTGTGGTAAAGGGGTCAATCGGCCTCTGGTCGAAATTCAAATTTTTTTCAGGGCTTCGGATTTGTTATGGTAAAATATGATTTTAGAGCTTATATGGAATCTTTGGGCTCCACCCAATATTGCAATTTTAACAAAATTGAGAAACTTCAACTTTTTCAAAATTAAAAATACTCAATTCGCGAAAAAAAATCAAAAAAAATTAAAGTTTCTCAATTTCGCTGAAATTGTAATATTTTATGGATATCGATTTGAAACAAATCCAGATATTATTTTTAGGCCCTTAGCTCATCTCGAAGGGGGTTGTAAGTTCCCAAAATGGCGTCATTCGGGTATTTCAAAAGAAAATTGAAAAAAAGGGGAAAATGAACGAATTTTATCTAAATGCAGATTGGTGGTGTATTTTGGTATCATTGATGAATTGATGATGTATTAAAAAAAAGAAAAAATCGTCCAGAAATGGTCTAGTTGAGGGAGGAGAACGTCAGGATTTTTTTTGATTTTTCCAGGGTGGGGTCATACCTAAATCTTCAAAAAACTGTTTTTATAGCCCGTTTTTCCCCTTAACTGGGTTATTTCTGGTCGAATTTTTTTTTTTGCAATATATCATCAATGACACAAAAATACATCATCAACCTAAATTTAGATCAAATTCGTTCATTTTCCCTTTTTTTTCAATTTTCTTTCAAAATACCCGAATGACGCCATTTTTGGAACTTACAACCTCCTCCGAAATGAACTAGGAACCTAAAAATAATCTCTGGACTTGTTTCAAGTCGATATGCATCAAATATTGCAATTTTTTCAACTGATTTCATGTAAAATTTTTCAAACTCAAAAAATACTCAATTCGTGAAAAAAGCAAAAAAATTAAAATTTCTCTGAGCCGTGCAAAATGGTCTGAAAGATAAGAAAACAATTTTTTTTCGTGCCCGCGCGCCAAAATTGTGCCCTCTGTGGCGATTTGAAGTTTTCAAAGTCGATTTCAAGGTCATTCTAGAGGTCGGAAAAATTATCACAACGTTCTACTTGATTACCTGTACCCACATTCCAAGTTTGGTGAAAATCGATCGGAAACTCCTTGAGATAGCATTTTTTAGCTTAAAATCACTATTTTGGGGGGTCCAACCCCGGTGGGGGGGGTGAGGTAAAGAATTCCGCATATACTATAAAATTATCTTTTACCATAACAAATCGCAAGCCCTGAAAAAAAATTTGAAATTTGACCAGAGGTCGATTGATACCCTCATACCACTTCAGTGCATTTCCCATGAACATTAATTTTCTGGCCAAACTAAGAGTGCTACGAAAAAAATGCAAGGGATAAAAATTGTAGAGCTTGAAATTCTCTTCCTCTCATGAGCTATTCGATTTTTTTCTAGGGGGCTTAGTTTTCGAGATTTTTGCATTCAAAGTGGTTTTTTTTTTTCATTTTCAAAACCATCAACTTCAGAGCATTTCCCATGAATATGGATTTTCTGGCCAAACTAAGGGTGCTACGGAAAAAATGCAAGGGATAAAAATTGTAGAGCTTGAAATTCTCTTTCTCTTATGAGCTAAGATTTTTTTCTTGGGGGCTTGGTTTTTGAGATTTTTACGGTCAGTGTTTCATTTTTGAAATAATCGTTTTCGTAAATTTGATTCCAGCGTTCCAAAAGCATTTCTACACATTGACATCCGGATTCATTTTTTCAATATTTTGAATTGAGCCCCACCCTTCCTTTCATTTGGATACTTTTTATTCTTTTTTGATGAAATAAAATTAGAAACTGACTTGAGAGGTCCAGAACCACGTGATCTTTTTATAAAGTTGAACCCCTAACATCGATCAAACAGTGGCGAAGAGAGTGAAGAATAACGTTTGACGTGTGAAACAATGGTTTTTATGGACTATAACGGGGCCACCATACCATAAAAATCCCCCCAAAAAATGCTAGAAAGTGCAAAACACTTCAAGTAACATTCCATCATTTTTCCAAATTGTCCCGAAGAAAATTGCACCATATGGAACGATTTCACGTTTTCAAAGTCAATTTCAAGGTAATTTTTGATTGGAAAAATCTGAAAAAATTCCTAAGTACTTCTCTTAGATACCTTCACTTTTACATGAAGTTTTAAAAAAATCGGTTGAAAACTCTCGAAGATAAAATTTTAACGTGAAAAGTCACGAAAACTACATTTTTCGTTGGTACACTCCCTCCCCTTATGAGCTGTGAGATGAGATAAAAAATCGATAATACGCTCAAAAATCATATTTTGCTACCACGAAAAATTGAAAATTTGGATCAAGGGCTAAATCGGCATGTTTGCCTGCTATATGTTTTGTTCTGTTTTTAATTTCTTACTTACTCCAATAAATAAAAATTAGTTTCAAAACGATAACTTTTCAAAAAATCATTTACCCCATAAATTTTTAACATAGGCATCGTGTCTTCCAACATTTCTTCTCAATAGAACCCATTCCCATCCAAAACTCTACTCATTGGACACCCTGTATAAGTACGTGCACGTACTCAACCAATGACGCGTGGCTAATTCCAAGAATATAAAAATTTCATACCCGACCAAGGTTACATTTTCGAGCTTTTTCGAACTTGAGAGAGAAAAAAAAACAAGGACACTGCTGGGCTACCAAGTACACCACATAAGCAGGGTGCTTTGAACCAGAAAAACTCGATTTTATTGCTATCAGCGGGATGGTCGAAATATCTGCGGTAATTTGTCGATTTGCCATCTCGTCGTAAGCGCACGAAAGGTACACGATTCGCCGTTATACATCGAATACAAGATAATATACGTATATTGGGATACCGTTGCGTACAAATTAACATGCTTGTCAGTTACGATCGCTGGTATCTTGGTATCGTCTTATGAACTTCATCATACCACAAATATAAATACAAACCATTAGCCTCTCTTCCAAAACATACCGTAAAACACCTCTCTCTCTGTCTGCCCGCTGCCTCGGATACGTTTATATACCGATGATTATTAAAATATCGGGTGTACAGTACACGACTGCGAGCTCCATACACACGCACCTCGATCTCTTCCATAGACGTAAACATTAAACGAGTTTTTTTGCAGCTCCTATCCTCTGTAGTGTGTGCTGTTAATCTAGCTGCTCATACGTGTGTATGTGTATATTGAAGACCATAGGCATAGGTACGAACGCTTCCATAGAGAACAGGTGAAAGTACATACACGTTCGAATAACGGATTCGATATACTACGATACAAATTTCCATAATGTAAGAATGGAAAAAATTTATTAGCAAGTTGTTCGTCTTCGTTTTACACCACAAATTGCCTATATCGAAAGGTACATTTGGAGGAAAAAATTCTAGAAATATGAAAAAATTCGTATGAAAGCACAAGCTGATTCGTAATTTAAACAGTAAAAGGGGCTTTCATTTCATGTTTGCTTTTTTTTTGTACTCGAGTATTTGCAAATGTGAAATTGAAACTGTTTGGCAAAATATATCAAACTGGTTCAACGCATTTTATACTGACACCCTCTCATTATTATATCTATAAACTAATAATTAATATGAAAGCTAATAAATTGCTTTTCAAGTATCGAGCTGATTTTTTTGAAGAAGAGAGTGTTGATCAAGATAATCCAAGTCGATCGATTACGTGTACGTTGAACTTAAACTATAGGTACATACAACATGTCCTAGAGCAAAGCTGTCAATTAAATTCGATCGATGTATTAATTTTATAGAAATTGAGACATTAGAATGGAGAAATTTTCGCGAAAAAAATGTATTCCGAAGACCTATTTCGCGAAAGAAACTAGGTACAGCTTTTTTTCGAATAAAATTTAATTTACTGTCATTTTCGAGAATTGCCAATAAGAACCCCTTTAGTTGAACGTACGATTTCAATATATTTTTTCACGACCCTTTTTCTATCTTTTGCAATATCTTATTACCTACGTTTTTTCGTTCCTCGAAAAAGGTAATTTTTTGGAAGGAAAGGGCGAAGAGAGGTGGAGGGATTTAACGATAAAAATGTGCACGGAAATTGACGATAGTTCAATTTAGAGTTATTTATGGTCAAGATTTGTAAATTTTTTAGAATTTTTTATCATGATAATGAAATTTTGAGAGCTTAAATTTCTAGTTATTTATGATTGAAATGATATAGTTGTGTTTTGGGATAGAAGAGGGGATTTCTTTATATTTCTGGTGATTTCTTTTTTGGAAAATTAGATAGTCAAACAGGGTCAGAAAGAGTATTACTTTAAAATTTAAATTTATCCTTTCTTGTACCCAGGAGAGATTTGACGGATTAAAGGGTACCCTCCATTAAGAGGGCGAAATGCCCCTGTCCTCAGATTTTGGAAAAATTTCAGTATAGTGTTGGAGGACCCTAAAAAACATTTTTCGCGCAAAATATTTTTTCGTCCCCCCCCCCTTCGCCAGGAGGTCGAAAAATGCGATTTTCAGGTAAAAAATTCTCAATT
>FIZU01012544.1:0-14645 GCA_900064475.1 Pseudococcus longispinus | reverse complement strand
CAAAAAGTCAATGAAAATCTGAAAAATTTTTCAAGTCCAAAAAAGTCTGACAAAAATGGACAAAAAATTTGGACAAAAATATGGACACTTTTTTAGGATTGACCCCAGCCATTAGACATATCCATGTCAAAAATCAATGAAGGCATTTTTTTCACTCTTAAAACTTATCTTCTTCTGCTCACCGCAATCAAGGAAAAATCAAAAATGATGTCATACCCACTTGTACTTATCCATCTTCTTCTATCAATATTTTACTTCTGGAAACTCAAACTCATTTATGAAATATTATGTCGGAGATTTTCTGTTTGAAGGAAAATATGACGATTGCTGGGGGAGGGGTGTTACAGCCATAAACTAAACTTGCATCAGTAATACAACAAAATAAACATACTGGAATCAATATCATCGTGTTGACACTAAACGGCTGTATTTAGGTACTGGAACTTGGTAGAAAAAAAAAAGTATACTACAGAAGAAGAAGAAGCATAGGAATGCAGTGATGCGACACAACGGTGAAAATAAAAAACTTTTTAAAAAGTCCAAACCGCCCAAGTTTTAATTTCGCGTGCCTTTTTTTCGGTTAAACGCGACGAAGAGAGAAAGATGGCGGTAGAAGAGCGCACGAAGGATAGAGACAACCGAAGGGACATTTACGAACAGCACAGTTTTGGAAACTTTTCCTCCGCCGTAGCGAGGAGGATCAGGGGGGTATAAAGTTTATACTGTGTGTGCATACCGTTCAAACTTACAGGCTGAGGCAGTGAGCGAGAGGCGGATAAAAAGAAAGAGAATACATCGTGTGGCAGATGTGATTTGAAAAGCTCTTACACAAAATGGATAGCTGAGTCTCTCCGCCTGCCCCCTCATCCCACCTCCCGGAGCCCCGGTTACAAAGCTACATTCGTATTTCAATGAAAGATTTTAGTTCATTTGCATCTAATTTGGAATGTAATTTTTAAAATCGCTCGTCGCAGTTATATTTAAATTCGACTCCGCGCCGAGTCTGGCCCGTATTACCGGAGGCGGCCATCCGTGCAACGTAAATGAAAAAAAAAAAAATTCTCAACGAAAACACAGCTTTAAAGTGTCGGTCGCGGACGAGACTCCACTAAAAGCGAATTTTTTACCATAGATGTATTCGTAATTCGTACTACGGGTAAGTATATCTATACTACAACGCCGTTTAGAAACATTTTTTCTCCCTTCTCTCGTTCTCTTTGAACGTTTCATTTTATTTTTTTAATTTAATTCCACTCTCGTATGTTTCGCATCCGTCGAAAGAAAAGTAATTCGACATCGTAACGAATTAATTTTTCGGACGAGAAAAAAAAAGAAGCAGAACCGAGGTTTCCTTATTCGACGCCGCGGTCTATTCGCAGAACCGAATTTCAATAAAAAATTACTCGCAACGTTGACTTTGATTAAAAACCAACATGAGAAGAAAGTGTTTGGCCATTTTATAGCCCTGCGAGTTACCTGCCTGGAAGGGGAAGGGGCGCAGGCGGTAATTGTTTCTTTGGTTGGATGGTTATCGCGTCGAATGGCCGGAGAGGCTGGCAACGACCGTGGAGCCGAGCGAAATATTAGTTAAAAATTCAAAATCTCGTCTCTGTTCGGTATAAAAATGGGATTTTATAGCCTCGGGCGATTTGGCCGGACGTGGATGTCGTTTCAACGACCCAACAAGCTGCCTCCTCGGTGCATGCCTTTTTTCGAGTATTTTTTTCATTCGAGTATCCGAAGAAAACGCTCGAGCCGGTAACTTCCCGCTTTTTTTTTCCTCATTCGGCCACAATAAAGATCAACTGAACGCTTTGAGATGATCAACTGATAAGACGGATACGTAAACGTGCGACGAGCTCCGCACTTTAATTATTTAGCTGTTCGTGCGGTTCGTAATGGCGTTTTTTTTTTCAACGTCGTAGTCAGATTTTCCCCTAGTCTCGGATCCTCTTTTCAAAAAAACATACTCGCCGAAGATTTAGAAATATCTCATACCCGTAATCTCTTTTCTATCCACCCCACCATCCGGCAATTCACCGCTAATTACCGTCTCTCTGCTTCGAAGGGGTTCAGATCTAGCACAATACAAGTTGAGAGTTCGCAATACCCAAGACGAAGGAGAAAAGAGGCATTCTGCATACAGATTGTCAACTCTCAAGGTGGACGGAAGACACCGACCATGTTTCTCGTAGCAACAGAAGCCAGAGTTATGTAAGGATCGTTACGAGTGGCGAGCGAGTATCTCAAAGCATAAATACAGTCGACACTTGTATGTTTGAAAAAGTTGTTAAAAAGTTTTCCAGCGAAAAGTTTTTCAAATTTATTTCTCGTAACGAGAGTATCCGCCACACGTCACCACGGTTAGGGCTGCTCCGCGCAGCGCGTTTTCCTAGATGTACTTAATTAGCGACTGCGGTCGTCTCGTGTAGTAATACGAAGTCGAAAGCCCGACGATGGCAGTCGTTCAGTCACCAGCAACCATCGATACGACAATGTCGAACGAAATAAGTTGTCTGCGAGAGATGAGATTATACGTTTTTCTCGTCTTCGTATCTTCTCGATTTTCCTGCTCCTCGCCAGCTCCTTCGCCGCCTTGTTCTATTTCCTTTTCAGTTTCACAATATCCATCGTGCTTAAGGTTATACGTACGAGTACTTATTGCATTTTATTCTCGGACCATTGCAATCATAGTGTGATGTCTGCGAGGAAGCTATGTATGTGTGTAGTCGACGTATTGACGTGACGTTTTTCTCCCCCATTTTGTATACTTTCTGTGTATAGAAGTCTTTTCTTCTTCCTTTTTTTTTCAACTTTACTTTACTCTTTACGTATGAGAATTGAATTTACCAAGGCGTGTAAATGGAGTCGATAATATAGAGCAGGATGAGATGAAAGTTGGCGAGCGTAGTGCAAAAACAGTGATTCCAAAAGAAGGCGATTCCGGGGTTTGAATCGACAGAGTCAAATGGTTCAGAAAACCAGATATAATGAATAAAATATTGCCATCTTCCACTCAACGAAATTATTTGATCGTTCGTCAACGTTTCAATTCAACGTTTGGATGATCTGATCGTTCGCGAACGATTCACTCGTCTGATATGTTCGTTCTGATCATTAACGTAAGATACATTTATTCCTAATCTTATCATTACTGAATGATTTACTCTTATCAGAGATCAATCGTTCGCAAACAAAATTATTTGTCCAATTTGTTGAAATCGTTCGTGAACGATTTGTTCATTTTGAGAAAACTGTTAGTATAACAATTTGTCAAATTTTAGAAGACAGTTCGGGAACGATTCGTTCATTTAAAAAAAAAACTGTCCAAGAACGATTTGTTCAATTTGAGAAAATAGTTCACGAACGATTTGTTCATTTCGAGAAAACCGTTCGTGAACGACTCGTTCATTTTAAGGAAACTGTCCGAGAACGACCTGTTCATTTCAAGAAAACTGACAAAGAACGGTTTGTTCAATTACAGAAAATAGTTCGCGAACGATTCATTCGCTTCGAAAAAAACTGTCCAAGAATGATTTGTTCAATTGAAGAAAACAGTTCACGAACGATTTGTTCGTTCCGAGAAAAACGTTCGTGAACGATTCGTTCATTCCAAGGAAACTGTCCAGGACCGATTCGTTCCTTTCAAAAAACCAGTCAAAGAACGATTTAATCATTCAGAGAGAGAAAACAGTTCGCGAATGATTCATTCGTTTCGAAAAAACTGTCCAAGAATAATTTGTTCAATCTAAGAAAACAGTTCACGAACGATTCTTTCATTTCGACAAAACCGTTCGTGAACGATTCGTTCATTTTCAAAAAACTGGGTATAACGATTTGTCCAATTTTAGAAAAAGCTGTCAAAGAACGATTCGTTCATTTCGAGAAAACCGTTCGTGAACGATTTGTTCATTTTAAGAAAACTGTCCAAGAACGATTTGTTCTATTTAAGAAAACAGTTCACGAACGATTTGTTTATTCTGAGAAAATAGATCGCGAATGATTCATTCGTTTTGAAAAAACTGTACAAGAATGATTCATTCAATTTGAGAAAACAGTTCACGAACGATTCTTTTATTTCGAGAAAACCGCTCGTGAACGAATCGTTCATTTTCAAAAAACTGTGGGGATAACGATTTGTCCAATTTTAGAAACCAGTTCGTGAACGATTCGTTCATTATGAGAAAACAGACTAAGAACGATTTGATCAGTTACAGAAAATAGTTCACGAACGATTTGTTCATTTCGAGAAAACCGTTCGTGAACGATTCGTTCATTTTAAGAAAACTGTCCAAGAACGATTCGTTCATTTTGCGAAAACCATTCATGAACGATTCGTTCATTTTAAGAAAACTGTCCAAGAACGATTTGTTCAATTACAGAAAATAGTTCGCGAACGATTCATTCGTTTCGAAAAAACTGTCCAAGAATAATTTGTTCAATTTTAAGAAACAGTTCACCAACGATTTGTTTGTTTCCAAAAAACTGTTCATGAACGATAAGTTCACTTTGAGGAAATCGTTCGCGAATGATTCGCAAGTCTAATCCAATCGTTCACAAACCACCGATTTTTGTTCTTGGTAGTGGTGAATGATCAATTTACTCCACATCAAGGCATTCAAGAACCATTCATATACCTCATTATGTCGATCACGAATGATTCGCTCATATTCGATGAATCGTTCGCGAACGATTCTTTCATTTTAAATCACATGGTCTGTGAATAACTCATATTCGACGAGATCGCGGTTACTAATGATTCACTGTTTTTGAAGAAACCGTTCAAAAACTAGTCGTTCACGAACACCTCATGTCTGATGAAATCGTTTATGAACGACTTGCTCACTTGAAAAATCAATTGTAAGTGAATCGTTCACATTTGATCAATCAGTCGCAAATGATTCACTTGCCCGTAATAAATCTTTAGAGAAAATATCGTCGTTCGTTCTCGTTCGCAAATGATTCACTTATGTCTGATTAATCGTTCGCGAACGATTCACTCAGTTTGAATCATATTGTTCGTGAATGATTTAAACATGATAAGATCAGTTTCAGCAGCAAATTAATCACTCAAAATGAAGTCTAAAGAATTCACTCATTTTAGATTAATCGTTCGCAAACGATTCATTCGCATTGAATCATACTGCTCGCAAATGACTCGTTTATGATAAGATCGGTTGTACGTAAATTAATCACTGAAAAATAAATAGTTTGAGAATAATTCACTTATTCCAAAAAAATATCGTTCACGAACGACTCGAATACTACAAAATCGTTCACCAATGAATCACTCGTTCCATTTTCAACAAAACTAAAACTATTAAAATATGAGTGGTTTACGAATTATGATTCAGTAACTGATTGAATTAGTCGCGAACTACTTATGTTTGATAGGTAACATTTATAGAAAAAAATACTCTTTTTTCGTACCAGTTCAATCGTTCACGAACGATTCACTCATTTGAATTAAATCGTTCGATAATATATCGTGTATACAATTTTTGTTGAAAAATTGTGATTTTTACCAAACTGCGCTTTATTTTCAGCCATTCTTTGATTTTCTATCAAAAAAAGAAAGATTTTGAGTACCTACCTAGTGAATTAAAAATTTTCCAACTAATTTTGTATCATCAAGCTGCGCCTGAATCACTACCTATAGTCTACGATACAATAATACGAGTAACTTCACAAAAAGGCCCCACTCTCGTGACCTTGTCTACCTCAAAACTACTTATACCTATCTATCAATTTACAATGCGATTTCATACGCTATCAGTATCCAGAGGCGTACAGAAGAACCGATACGAAAAAGATAACAGTTCCAGCGTCCCCGACCATGCAGAGGAGGATCCAACTAGATATAATTTACTTTCGGTCGTATTATCTAAAGCCTCGACAATCATTCAAAGTCAAAACTTGAACCCGTACAACAAAAAGTAAAGAGGGAATACAGATGGCCATAGCAGAAAAGAAGAAGGACGATGGTACCTACAACGGAACGAGGCATTAAATCGAGAGAGGTAAACCAAAGGCAAAGGCAAAGGCAGCAGATTAATCCGGATATAAAACTATCTGCCGGCGTCGCGGTAAAAGAAGAGAAAACGATAAAGCACGCAATTAGCTATGGAAATGGTGTACCTACTACCTACGCCTACGACTCCGAGAGCTCGCAGATCGTCGCGTCGCGGCAGCATTAAAACCGTAAAACGTGCGATTTTAAGTCATTAAGTTGCGAAAAAGCTCGCGTGTGTGGATTTATCCGTCTTTCTCTCTTTCCATTTCGCCTTCTCCATACACAGCACGAATAGGGGACGAGGAAAGTGAAAATTTAATCGTTTCTCGTTACCGCAATTTAACGCGAAATCACTTTTAATACACCGAAACGAACTTCAAATGGTGTAAGTGTTGACACGAAACCTTATTTCAGGGGAATGCTTCGAACTGAGATTTTTTTCTTCGCTGTTGCTGGCATCGGCAGCAATGTCTTCGCAATTAAGCAATTGCCGCAATTATGTAGAAAGACCGCGCATCCTACTTTGTCGAGAGCTAAAGAATTAGCTACGAATTATCATCGTCGAACACGTTGCATAATTCATCGCCTAAGACGACACGTCACACAAGTTGTAACAAAAGCGAGAGTTTGTTAGCAAACAACGAAGAAATGATGGAAGAAGTCGTGGTTAGGCTCCCTTTCGAGGTCGTGTGTTTGCCTTTTAATCATCATTTTACAAACGCACTTATAAAAAAAAGTCTTAAAAAATATTAACTATAAAACACACACACGTTCTCAAAAACAACTCGTTACAAACCGTTGTTTTTTATCTTCTCTATTAATTAACTCAATTTTCTTTTGTAAATTGACTTCCGAACGTAATTGATAAGATCTCGTCGATCTGACCCTTAACAACGGATCCTTGCTATAATCAATTTTTTCGGTCGGCGATTCGATAACCGGTGATCGACCACAATAAGTCGTATACTCCTTACGAAGCATACTAGTTTTATTATATTTGGTCGGGAATGTGGGCGGTTTTTTCCAATTGATGAGCTGTCTAACGCCCAAAGACACCATCGAAGCCCTCCGAGCCGACCTCTTCTTACGTTTTTTCTTCTCTCCAATGATTTCGTACTCGTCGCCAAACAGCTCTTGTTGCTCTTGCAGTTCGCGTTCTTTGGTCAAACGTTCCTCTTCCAAACGCTCTAGTTCAGCTTCGATTTCTTCTAATCGATGTTCGTATTTTCGCCGAAACTTGGCTCTCTCTTTCAAATGCGTTTGGATACGTTTACGTTGGCGGCAGGTCAAGTCGCAGATGCAAGGATGGATATGTTTTTGACCTTCGAGTGTCTCGTGTACGCCGGTCGAATGGGCATTGTCAACGGTCTCTCTATTTTCGTGTTCGCCTTCTTCGTGTTGTTGCATGATTTCGCCAGCTTCGTCTCCGACAAATGAACCCGGATCGTCGTTGGGAATACCTTGACGAAGACGTTTACGCGGCGTTTTCCGATCGCCTTTGGCCGTACGCGATTTTATCTGCTTGATCGACGAATCGTCGACCAACGGCTGGCAAACGGAAAACTTGGCTTCGCTGGTTAGCATTATTACGCTCGATACAAGTGAATTTACGTTCGAGTCATTTAAAAAGAATAGATAGTAACTGAAGCCTTTGGCTGGGAGGAAATTCGCCCTCGAAGGGAGAACATTGCTAGGTAATTCGTTATTGCGTCGATTGTTCGGTTTGGGAGGAAAAAACGTTGTGAAAATTGTTCAAATATTTGGTACCTACAGTCGTCTGGAAATTTGGCATCGATCAAAAACCACGTCCAATCAATTTCTTTGCAAGATATTGACTCGGTAAAATTTTGTTAAAATTCTTGAATATCACAAAAAAATATTTGAGCGATGAAATTTAATAAAAATCGTTCAAAACATCATCGAAAATTTGATAAATTTGTCTAAAAGCGAAAATGGCTGAAATATTTACTAAAAGTCTCGAAAATATCATGAAAATTACTTACTAAAATGGAGTTGAAAGTTCTTAAAAATATGTACAACAAAAAAAAATTTAGAAGAAATTATGAAAATTTTCAAAAATTTACAATTTTTTAATCAAGTTTGCTCACTTTGATATGATTTTCATTAAATTTTATAGAATTTTGAACAATGTTATAATTTTTCGTAAAAATTGAAAATTTCGCTAAAAATTACCAAAATGGAGAAATTACTTCAAATAAGTAGGAAAAAATTAAGAATGGCCTCAAAAAAAAAAAATTTTATAAAAATTTTCTCATTAAAATAGGACAAATATGGATTAAAATTACGCAAAATGCGTGAAAAAAATCAGAAATTATAATATGAAAAGTTGTTAAATCATCATGAAAATTGATTAAAAAATGTCATAAAAATTTTCATATTATTTGTCTTACGCTGTTTAAAAAAAATTATGATATTTCATACATTTTTTCCGCCATTTAAGACCAAATTTCTGATTTTTTCATCATTTTTACCAAATTTTTAATTCTAGCGATTTTAGTTCATTTTCAACCCCTTTTAGATGATTTTTGATGAATTTCAAAACATTTTCAATAATTTTCGAGACATTTTAAACAAATTTCGACATTTTTTCATAATTTGTACCAAATTTATGATCAATTTTATGACATTTTGGACTATTTTAATGAATTACCAACCTCTTTTACAGAATTAATAATCAATTTCAACTAATTTTCAACATATTTCATGATATTCTTGACATTTTTCACGAAATTTTTGACCAATTTTGTGAAATTTTTGACACATTTAAGGAATTATCAATCTTTTTTATACGATTATCAATAATTTTCAAACAATTTTCAATATCTCTCATGACATTTTCAACGTTTTTTACGACATTTTGGACAAAATCTGCGATTTTTCCATAATTTCTGCCCAATTTTCAGTTACTTTTGTAAAGGTTTCAACAATTTTAATGAGTTTTCAAGCTCTTTTACACAATTTTCCAGAACTTTTATGACATTTTATACATTTTTTCTGCAATTTTGACCAAAATTTTCGATTTTTCCATTATTTCAACCTTATTTTTAATCAATCTTATGAAAATTTCGGCATTTATAATAAATTTTTAACCTCCTTGACATAATTTTTGATTATTTTCAAAACATTTTCGATAATTTTTAAGGCCTTTTCAACAATTTTGGCAATTTTTTATCATTTGTCCCCGATTTTCAACAATTTTAATGAATTTTCCTTTTTTACACGATTATTAATCAATTTTTCAACCTCTTTGACATCATTTCTGATTAATTTTAAAACATTTTCAAAAATTTTTAGGACATTTTGAATCAATTTTGTGAATTTTGAAACAATTGTACCAGATTTTTGATCAATTTTCGAAAATTTTAATGAATTTTCAACTTCTTTTACATGATTTTTTAATAATTTAATATACTTTTCAGCAACTATTATGACATTTTTGACGTTGTTTACGACATTTTGCACAAAATTTGTGATTTTTTCTCCATTTCTAACGCATTTTTAATCAATTTTACGAAATTTTTGACAATTTTAATGAGTTTTCAACCACTTTGAAATTATTTTTAATGAATTTCAAAACATTTTCCACAAATTTTAAGGACATTTTGACAAATTTTGACAAATTTCGGACAATTTTAATGATTTTCAACCTATTTTACACGATTTTCAATCAATTTTCTAGAATTTTTAACAACTTTTACACGATTCCAATGTATTTTAAAACATTTTCGACAATTTTAATGACTTTTCAACGCTTTCACATGATTTTCAATCAATTTTTTTCAACTACTTTTATAACATTTTGTGCAATTTTTTGAATTTCTGACAATTTTTATTAAATTTTGGACAACTTGTTTCAATTTTCAATCATTTTTATCAAATTTTTAACAGATTTTAAGAAATTTTTGACAATTTTCTCGGTAATAAAAAAAAATTCAAATTTTACAACGTATTCAACAAATTTTGTGAATTTTCAACAATTTTTGCCAAATTTTTAATCATTTGTAAGAAAAGTTCGAAAAATTTACAACATTTAGGACAGCTTTAATAAATTTATTCTCAAAAAATTTTACGAAATTCAAACAATTTTACATGCCTTTTGAAAAAGTTTATTAAAATTTCGAAAATATTTAGAGCATTCGAAATCAACATTATTTATCACTTTAGGGGCAGGTTTCGAAATTTTATCTTTTTAAGATGAAATTTTGAACAACTTCGATCATGTTGAAAATTATTTTTAGAAGGATTTCTCTGAAAGATACTTTTTAAATCACGCTTAAGAAACCCTTAAAATTAAGGTTTGTTCCAACATATGAGCCCGAATCACAAATTACTCTTTTTATTCGTCAAAACTTGCCATACGAGAAGTTTTCCTGACATCGCATAAATATTCGATCCCCTTTGCTTTCGCTTTTCATACACAAATGAACGAACGAGATTTATAAAAATCAAAGTTCAAAGCCATCCTTCTCGCATAAACGCTGTTCCTGCACCATAATCCAAATTGATAATCTGTCGAACGTTGTTTCTTTACTACAAGTAGGCTAAATGTTACACGAATCTAAATTAGAAAAGCTCTACTAAGTCGATGTTCTTAGATGCCGATGCGCCAAACTTAATAACCTTTCACCTTTGGTCTGGTGCGTAAAATAACGTGTTAGAAACCGTATCGCAGTAGAACGCTACGAGCAGAATGCTCTCTCACACATACAGGGACAGGCATACATGACGACGTGGTGAACGCTACAAGGCTATATGTGTTTGCTACATTAGCCTCGGTTATTAATTATTCATGAGGAAAAGCTGCTAAAATAGAAAAGCTTCTTCGTGTACGAGTATTCGTACCTATATAACATATGAGAGATATATGCAGATCCGCAGACACACATTCGTCGCGCCATCTCTTTCATCTATACCGTTGTTCGACGCTTCGCTTTGGTTGCCTTCAAACATCAACATTGCTATCTCATTACTAAAATATTTGTCACCGGGTTTAATTTAGTTAAAGAGTATCGTACGTATCTGTTCCCTACCATAATAAACCCATAGGATATAAACGAATGAAAAACAAAAAAAAAAATCACCTACACATATTTCGAATTGTTCCTTAGGCAAAGTCGCTTCGTCGTCGTTTAGCAGCATCGACCGAAAATAACTTTTCACCTCGCAGATCCTCTCGTCGTTAGGTGCTTTTCGAATTACAACGATCATCATTTCTTTAAAGTACGCGAGATATATACGAGGATTATGTTAAGCACCTTGTCGACGAATTTTCCTCAGTCATGTCGTCTCACACCGAAGCAGCTTCCCTTTCTTCTTCTTATATAATAATGATAAATTTATATCCAAGTACCAGCCGGTATCGTGCTGAGATGTAATTTGTAGTACAAAGGTGTTCGATAATAAGACACCCTCTTTATGTCTCCCTCGTCTTCGCAGTCGGCATAATATTTCGTATTTTTTTTTTTGCCAGATTTACCGCGTCGTAAATTTTCCTCTTCGTCTTGCTGTGTTTTTTTTTTTGTTTAGGTTTTTATATTCTATCGGCAGAGTAAGCGAGGATACCTTCTAGTTTACGAATGCAAATCGACCCCAAGAATGTTTCGAGTCGTTATTTTATAATTTTTTCACCTTCCTCGTCCCCTTCTTTTCACCTATGAATTTTATTTCCACCTTCGACCTGATATTTGTTCGATATTACTTGACAAATTGCCTAAAAATTGGTAAAATATCACCGAAATGATATCATTCGCCACGTGGAGGGGTTAGAAGAGGAGCAGATAAATTAAATTACTCGAAAATTCTCTCCTATACGCGCATGTTTTTCCATCATCCACCGAGCACGCGTCTTGACAAACGTAATCTAATTTACGAGCATATTTTACGCACCCCTCGCCTCGTCCTCCCATCCACCCTGGAATATTTTTCAACTAGCCGCTAATATCGTCGAAACGAGATAGTTTTCTTTACCGCGGTTTCGCAGCCTCTGGTCAAAGTCGTTCTTTTCATCTTCCACCACTCGTATCATCTTTTACCTCCGGTTAGGATACCAAACCGCGAGAATTTTTCGGCGGAATTCTCAAAAGCCGGAGTGTAGAATGATGCTCGGTGTGCCCGCAGATGGCGCATCGTTCGCTGGATATATTTAGACTTCGCGGACAATATTTTTACGCTACAATTGACTCGAGTAATTAGGCGGATATAATTTAGAAAACTCGACCAACTAGAAATATGACTTTGGGCTGAGATTGCGAGACGAGATGAATGCGGAAGGAAGAGGGCGGAGGGTTAGATACCTCGAAAAGTTTCATTTCGAGGGAGGAAATACCAAACAA
This sequence comes from Pseudococcus longispinus, assembly GCA_900064475.1. Classification (NCBI taxonomy): domain Eukaryota; kingdom Metazoa; phylum Arthropoda; class Insecta; order Hemiptera; family Pseudococcidae; genus Pseudococcus; species Pseudococcus longispinus. Next base: position 2,279 of record FIZU01012544.1, on the reverse strand, counting down.
GTGTTAGAAATCTATATGAAAATTATTTTCTTCTAAGCAACGAAGAAATTGTACTGTTTTTGGGTAGTGTGGAACGTAGAAAAAAAGGAAGAAAGTTAAAAAACAAATCTCGGAAAAAAATTTTGAATTTAAAGACCTCGTTGGTTGTCGCAACGGTAGTAAGATACAAAATGTGAAAATATTGAAATAATTCCAAAAATTATATCGAAGAAGGAAGTAAAAAAAAAAGGTAAAAATGGCTGAAAAATCTCCATAGCCTACCTATAAGATCCATAAACTTCATCGAAAGTAAAAGTACTGTCTATGTATTGAAAAATATTTTCAACTTCGTTGCTTGAGAAAGGAGAAAAGGAAGTAGAAAAATTGACAACGTTGAGAAGCTCATTGAGAACACCATTCTGAGCAATATTTTCATAAAACCAAAATACCAAAATCACAGCAACAGGCATTACAGGTGAATTTTGTTTTAAAAAGGCAACTTCATAATAAACTTTATTTGCCTAAAAATGTTTTCATTAAAGATCTCCCCCCTTCCCAACCGAATATTTGAAAAACTCCAATTATTTTCATCTGGAATGACGCTGAACGATTTATGTGCTTTCCAGCAGGCTTGTCAGAATTGAAACTAACCTTGGGAATCTTTTTTAGATCACAAATTTTGGTTTTCGAGTGGGCACGTACAAGTGTTAGAGGCCCAATCTAAATAAGAATCCTTCAAAATCCATATACTGATATCACTATTCAAATTTTATAAAATTTTCAATTTTTAGGTCTCCCAATTAGGAACCTATTAAAGGTCCTATAAAAAAAATATTGTTAAAATTAAAATCACCATTATTGAAAATCCAGATTTTGATACTTTGGTAATGGTGTCTAAAGGAATTCTTTTTCAAAAATCACTACATTTTCACAACTTTTCACAAAACTTTCAGAAGACCATATCTTTCAAAAATGGCTTGAATTTGGGTCGGATTGGCAGTCAAAAACTTACTGGCAACATAACTGAACGGCCAAGTCCATGTTTCAAAATTAAAAAGAAAACATCTTTAAAAATTTTATAAGGGGGGAGGGGTATCTTCCAGGTTGCATCATTGATGAATTTTAAATTGGTCACTTAAGACAATAAGTGATAAAGTTTATGATATGGGGAATTTTCTATTGTAACTTCAATATTTGATACCGATTTTATAAGTTTGTAGTCGATTATACTAATTTACTTTTTCAAGCTTACTTCGCGAGCTCTTCTTATTCATACAAGTTAGGAGTATAATAGTACATACACAATCCACTATTTATTTACATATCTTCACAGGAACTTACCTATAACAGAACAAAACAAAAACATATTTATTAATTTGATTAGACATTGAAAAAAAACGAAAATGATCTCCAAGTTTTTTTCCCAACAATATGCAGTAGTGGTTGGACCTCTTTGTGAATTTCGTCTTGAAATTTTCCAAAATCAGTTCAACGAAATTGATAAGATGTTATGGGTGCCATGCCAGTGGCAATACTTGAAGCAATTAAAAATGGTCTGAGGGCAATGAAATCAGATTGTGCTGGATGTGATAACAATAATTAATGATTTGGCACCGAAAAGTGATGATTTGGCACCAAAAATTAATGATTCGGCACAGAAAAAAATGATTTGACACTGAAAATAACATTCATAATGTGGAATGGGGGGAGGGGGGTCTTCACAAAAAAAGAACAGAAATTTAACGTAAAATCAAACAAAATGTCTATTATTTTATCAAAATAAGTAAATATATTGTGTCCAAACGAAACGAGGGCAAAATATTTTTGCAAAAAAAGACGTTTAAAAGCTGAAATTTCTGAATTTTTTCCAATTTTTCAGTCATCAAGGCGATCTCAAACCCCTTGTATCCTCCTCCAAATACACCACTGACAATATACATTGCCAGTAGATTGAAAATAAATAAAATATAGAAAACAAAAAGGAGGTTACATTTATAAACTAAGCAAAACGAAAATCAATTGGCAAAAAAAAAAATTATTTAAGCCCAAATTTTTGATTTTTCGACTTTTTCGTTGCTTTTATTGAAATTTTGACGAAATTCACTGCTTTTTCATTATTTCCATTACCTATTTTCAAAGTTACTACTTTTTTCACTACTTTCACTACCAATAGACCCCACAAGTAGGGTGGGTCGTCTTTGACTTTTTTAAAGGAAAGTTGGAGGGGGGATTCGAAAAAAAATTTACATGGATATGTCTAATGGCTGCGGTCAATCCTGAAAAAGTGTCCAAATTTTTTG
>FIZU01012543.1:0-12098 GCA_900064475.1 Pseudococcus longispinus | reverse complement strand
CATGGGTGTGGGATTTCTGTAATAAAAGTTAGGTTGGCAGTTCCGACTTCAATGTAATTCAAATGGAAGTCAGAACTGCCAACCTACCTTTATCACAAAAATCCCACACCCATGTCACAATCAAGTGCTCACCCCGTATGAGTACCTAGATTATTATGTGGCACAGCAACGTCAGAACCTCAGAATTTACCATCTATACAATATACTACGGTATGCTCATCAGCTATCGGAACATTTACGCATTTACGTACCTAGGTAGGTAATTATTTTGATCAATTTTTCTGCATACCTATACTTTTATAATATACAATATGCGTCGTGTCTCATATACTAGTACTGCCCGCTTTACGGTACATGTAACTTCATATTCATGTCATCGGCTGGAATGCTCAATACTTGAGATATTTTTGCAAAATAATTGTGCCATTTAAATTTTGGAATCTCTGCGTTTTTTACAGAATCGCAGTCTTACATCAATTCCACTCCGAAATCATATAAAATAGCTGTTAAAATTGTTAAAAATTTATCTTTTTGGTAAAAATCATGTAAAAATGGCATTCAGCCGCCACGAGCCGCCGCCAGCCGAATTCAAAAGACTGATAAGAAGCGCCGCCGTCAGCTGAGTACGTAGTCTTTTTGGGGCCTACGGCGCTCCGAGTTGTACTCGGCGCTGGGCTCTATCTTTCTCTGATATTTGCGTTGAGAATCTGGAGAAAAAGAATCACATTTACCATTGGCAATCTCGTGTAGGTATGCGATTTCGTTGCGTAGTTTAAATTTTCTAAGTGGACCAGTTGCCTATCTATTGTAAAATGAATTGAAATGAGACTTCGAGAATAACTCACTTTATAAATAATAGCCAGCTAAATAAACTTAATGAAACTACAATAAGTATCAAGTCGGCATATTTACTACAAATATACCTATACTATACATAATTATTTCCTATACCTACGGTGTACCTACTGGCTACTACCTACTTACTTATTGTACTAATATTGTTCAGTAAGTAGGTATTGGTTGGTAAAAGTAGGATAATATGACCACCTCGGTTATAATAATCTTCGACCATATAATGATTCTAATCTTGATGAAGTCGCATAGGTAAACAGTTAATTAATGAACGAGTAAGTACTGATGCAGGTAGGTAATATCTTCATTTTGGAGAAATCGACATTTTCGCTATTTAGTAAGCATTAAAATACTTATTAATAACATCGCATTTTAATTGAATTAATACACGAATGTTACAAACGTCAAGCTTTAGGAGAATGTGCAGCCGGCTGTGCCTCGATTTGATACAATGGAGATGTTGCTGGAGCTGCTTTTGCCATTATAAATATGCAGCATTTACAACATATACAAAACAATAAAAATCCTATAAAACTAGCTAATATTTGCAGAAGTAGCAATTGATACCATTCTAAGGATGTGGTTATGTCCGCATTTTCTAGATCCGGAGTCGTATCATTCAAATTTTTACTAAGGTATATCGGTGAGGTAAGCCCGCTTTTTCCAGTTGCGCCGTTGCTTTGAGGGAGTAAGGTGAGCAGCGTATTTGCGTAAATCAACAAAATCACATAAACATTGCGTATATCAAAAGCCATCACTATCAAATGCACAAAGAGAACGTAGCACTTTTATATGCACAGTCCGCGAACATGTAAACGAGCTGGTTCATCGCAACATGCGCCAGATTCGATTGGTCTAGCTAACCAAACATTTCTGCATTTATGAAGGAGTATTCATTTTTGTACAAAAGTAGAGGCACTGTACTTTTGTTGCATTTAGATTTCGGAATAAATTAGAAATCAATTTTCAACGAAGTGTGAAGCATATAGGTATTCGCATTAAATTTTTAAATACCTATATTTTCACTTTATTCCTAAATCTAAACACGACAACAACAACGCACGATGCCTCTACTTTGTACAAAAATGAAAATTCCTTCTTAACTGCAAACTTCAGAAACATTTGGTTAGATCGCACCTATTCACGGTTTGGCATGGTGTTTTAACTTCTCTACGTACGGTTGATTCGGACCTGTTCGGACCTTCAGGCTATAGTAGAATGAGGCTTCCCTCCAAAACTTAAAAGTGAGTTATGACGACACGATTATATGCAATGGAAGTGAGTGAGATGGTCGCACTGCTATCAAAAATTTCAGGAAGACATCGTGATAAAAATATAACCAGAAACGATTCGAGGACGTCAATCTCGAATCCGAGGTCCTTTTTGAGCTCGCCTGTCGCTCTTTCCAAATATGATCAATTTTTGAGCAGCCCCTCCACAAATATTTTTTTTTGCTTGTCATTTTTTAAAAAAATTTCTACTCGTGTTTTTTTTTTGAAAATTTTGGCGCTATAGGCAGTGCCTATTTTGTCTAATGGTACATATAAATGCGGCATTGGTCACTGATCACAATTTTGAGGTCAATTTTTAACTTTACCCATTTTTTGCAGAGCTTGCCCAAAAATAGGTCGCACCTCGGACTGCGATCGGCGATCTCGAATTAGTCGAAAACCAACTTCATCTGGGCCCCTTTTGAATGGCTGAAAATAAGCACAAATCTCGAATTCGAGTGCATATATTCGTGATCGGCGACCTCGAATCTACCTAGGAACAAAACTTCCGCTGCCTGCCTGCCTTCCTGGGTGTATATTCTGAGGGGGCTAATTTTTTGTGTCAACTTTTGGGCATTTTTGATGAACAAAATAAAATACACACGCAGCTAGGAAGCTGAAATTTTGGTCCTAAATAGATTCGAAGTCGTTGATCACGAATATGCACTCGGATTTGAGATCGGCGCATTATTTCACGAGATATCTAACTTTTTGTTTTGGCATTAATCAAAGTTCAATAACTAGAAATTTTTTTTCAGATTTCCATTGATTTTCTGAACGTAGAGAATTTCAGAGATTATGCTGACTTTCAGACATTTTGTCAGACAAAAACTAACTTTTTGAAATTTATTTCTGAGCTGAATATGGGCCACCTCTCAAAACTGCAGCAAGGGGGCTCAAAAAGGGAACCCGGAAGGTAAATATGGATGGGTTTGCCTGTCGAACAATTATCAAGCCATATTCACGAATCTACCAATTGCACGCTTAGGCGTCCATTATCTTGGTTCCACTCGAAGCTTCCTCTTAATTCTCTACAATGAGAGATGATCACCGAATCTGACATTAAAAATTTTCTTTGTGACATAGCACTTCTACCTTCTATTCATTCCTTAATTTCTAAAAAGGAAACGTGTCAATGCAAAATAATATTTCGCTTGAATTTTTATTAGATAATCATTAAATACTTACTTCATATAATATGACCTATCACTATAATGTTATACAAGCGTAGAAAATGTATTTAAAATCTCGAGAAATGATGAAAAAGAAACAAAATGTGGCGATACGGCGATAGAATAATGGGCTCTTATGTAATTTTAATATCATAATTTTTGTCCAACAGCCTAGATGTTTTCCATTTTGTTGCTACAGAAAACAGTACGATCACATTTAGTCCTGAAATGAAAACGAAACCATTGTGAAACAGATGAAGTTAAGTAGTGAAAATGACAAATGTAAAATGTTTAGGTACCTTCACTTGTATATGATGTTTGATAATCGCGGCGCGTAGTATCAACATATGAGAACTTCTAGCGTACTGTTTGCCCATAGCTAAAGATTTCTTAAACGTGGTACTGCGTTGGTCAATATCTTTAGCATATAAAATCTGAAAAAGAACAAATAGTTGATTCATTAAGTATTATGTATGACCTTAAATGTCATTCACTCACTTTGTTATGTGAATCGATCCGAGCCTGAATTTGACCATCTAAGATTAATTGCATTAATTCATCCTCAAGACTAGGAACTGATGTGTTAAATGCAGCAGCCATTTTCCGCATATCAGCCGATAAATATGGACTAGAAATGATACATGTCCAATCGTATTATTCAAAGATTTATTCATTAGCAGTATTCAAGTAAAAATCATTAATTTGCATACCTGAAATACTGTATCAAAGCCCGATTTCTAATTTGAGAGTATAATGCCGGAACATGAGGAGCAATATACATATCGAGGTATAAATTATCCTACACAAATGAAACAAAGAATAAATAATTATGAAAGAAATAAAAGTTACATGCACATATACTCGTAATAGATATTCAATACTTTTATTTCTTCCAGAAGTTTTAAGCAATTGGCATATTTAGATTCGTAAAATTTGAAAATAATATCTCGTAACTGAGGTTCCAACTCCAGAAATAGTTTGAAAGAGCTAGAAAAAAAAACGGATACATATAATTTTTTCCACTCTTTCAACTGACTCGAAACAAGGACACAGATGATTACCTGCTTTGGATGACATTTTTTTGCAGTTCATTGCGATCGTAAGTAGCTAAAGCGCATAACCCACCATAAATTGCTACATTGTTAGGAGATAACACTTCCGGAAAATCACAGTGATCTAGGCTAGCTTGCAAAAAATGACGAGCAGCTGCTTTATAACGTTTACCAGCCAACTCTGCTACGCCGGCAGCGCACCTTAATCGAGTGAAAATTATGTGGTTACTGTCTTTTCCCTGTAATATTGAAAAAAGTTGGTTGAACAACTACAATACGTGCTATACATACAACATAGAACATTTAAAGGCTTACTTCCGCAAAATCCGGAGTTTGCTCGGCTTTACATACGTAACTCGAAACATGCGTCCAATTTTGCAAATACAAACTAACCTGTAATTTATTCGGCGTTAGTGATACAAAATACAATTTATTCGTGCATCTCCTCAAATGTAAAATCATTACTTTAATGACATTTATACACATATTGACTATATGTTTCCCACTAGTACAATAATCACGAGCACGAGAGTAACACTTCAACGCGTTATTTAAATCTCCACAATCCAGATAATGGTCACCCAAATCATCGTGACCTCGGCGAATACTTTCTTTGATAGAATTGCTTTTATAATTTTTCAGATCGGTATCCAACTTTTCTAACTTTAACGCTGCTTTCTTTGTTCTTGTTTCTATCCATGTCTGATCCAACTGAGGAATTTCTTGGTGTCCAGCTCGGCCACCGCCAGCTATATCGGGTAAAACGTTTGTCGAACCGCTGAAAAATGATTAACTGGTCAATATTACGTCTCCTTAGTCCTGGCGAATTGACCAGTAAATTACCAACGTAATAAAATGATTAAGCTCACCAGCAGGCGTCAACTAATTTCTTATGTAGAGTTTGATATAAGCCGACGTTATAAGTTTGCATAACGTTAGCTAAAGCCATTTTCAGGGCTTCTGTTCTTAATGAAGGACAATGATCAGCAATGAACGCAAGCCTATACAAACGTGCTAATCCTGTATAGTTATTGGCATACGACTCCAAATCCTAAAATAGCATATATTTCAAGTTAATTTACCATTTCTTTGTTTATATCATACAATGATATAGAAATACCGGTAGTCAAAAACGTTACCAAATTAGAATTTTCCACGATATGCGGAAGATCTTCTTCGAAATTGTCATTATCCTCTGGATGAATATCAACTTGCATAGGTTCTAAAGCATTCTGCAAAATAAATTCAAACAAAAATGCGAAGCGTATAAAAAAGAGTATCGATGACAAACAAGAATATATCCTACAATGAAAGGGCTGCATTGTATACCTGATTTGACATTTCGATATAATCCTGACAACTTTTTTTCTACTAAGCTAGAACAATATAATCATTCAAAAACAAATATTCATAACAGTATAACTTGAGATGTTAATCAAAATTTGAGGAACACAAGTGGTTTCAGTGTGTTCAAAATTATTCAGCAATCAGCAAACTGGAAGAATTACGGAACCCCAGCAAGAATACCTACAATACAACAACCGGGTGAATTGATCTATGATCTGTTCAATGATTGCATTGCGTTACGGGCAGAACATGGGGCAGAAGAAGGAAGGCTCGAAGGTTCGGTTTTCGGTTTTTCGTAGACTACTGCACGCACTGCAACGCAGGCGCGCAGTGGTGCTGCACTGCACGGCTGCAAACCGATAAGTGGTTTTTTGTTTTTATTGGCTAGCTACACTGATGTGTTTCTGATACGATACGATAGATACGATACATGATAATTTGACCTACGAATTTTTTTTCAATTTTAAAATTGAAATATTTTGTGAATTTCGTAATAGTACAGTAATTTTACAACTCACAAAATGTCGTGCACTGCTGGAAAGCGTAGTATTTTAAGAACGATCGTGGTAAGTTATCCAAGTAATATTAATGGCGAGTGTTGAAAATGTCGTATTTGATATTGACGATGTAACGAACAGTGGTAACTTCTTACCTAAATGGTTAGTTTTTGCTCGAATTGTTTTTCATTCGATTATTGGTTTTAGAAACGAAGTTACGCTTCTCAGCCATCGTTAAGAAATGCAACAAGCAATTCAGAATTGGAAGCTGGCACCTCGACCAAAGGTTCTCGATTGATAGCTGTAAGCAGAAATAGCCCACTCTTGAAAGTGACACTTTCATATAAGTAAGGCGTTTTACGGGTAGTATATTATTTTCATTCTCTCTAGTACGTATCCAACATTATGTAAATTATCGTTTTTCTGTTACCTTAGAATTGGATCTCGTTACGAGAAGCCGGAGTATTTGGGCATTACCCATTTAATTAGGGCATTTACCGGCTTATCTACTAAAAGTTATACACCATTTAACATTCATCGAAACTTACAACAGTACGGTATCAACCTTTACACTACTGCGGATCGAGAATCCCTGTCTTATACCGTTGAAACGAATCAAGAACAACTGTAAGATGATCGCGTTTCTACTTTATATTTTAAACTTCTAGTAATTAAAACGTGTATCTAAGTAAAATCTGGAATGTTTGTTCAGAGATACCGCTCTCAATTACCTTACCGAAGTTGCCACGCATCCTGTATTTAAGCCGTGGGAATTAAAAGATTATCGTCATAAAGTGCTGACAGAACTATCTGCCATCAGTCCAGAAGTAATGCTTTGAAATTAAATTATCTTTAGAATCTTATCAACTGCACGTAATTCATGGATTGTGTGTATGCTCTTCAGGCGAAAGTAGTCGATTTATTGCATGGGGCAGCTTTCAGCAATGGTTTAAGAAATTCCTTGTTCTGCGAGGAAAGCCGCGTTGGAAATTTCGATTTCGAAGACGTACGTACTTTACTTTCGTTTTATTTCAATGTTTTTGATTTTTCAAAAATGTATTTAAATGCGCGTGTGTTTTATGCAGTTTTTACAATTCTTCGATAACAACTTTACTTATCCGAGATTACAAGTGACTTCGCACGGTTTAGATTTAGGCTTCTTGGAAGAGTACATTACCGCCGTTGAATTACTCGGTGACAGCGGACCTTCAACCACAAAACCCAAATTCGTTGGTAATGAAGTACGGGCTGCAAATTTTCAAGAAAACGTTGCCTACGTTATTGTCGCTGGTGAGAGTCCAGGGTAAGTCGAAAAAATGATGTTGCGTATGTTATAGAAATAAAAAATAAAAAACATTTTTGTTTCCAGTTTGACTCAAAAAGAGTATTTGGCGTATGCAGTTTTGAAGAATATTTACGGCACTCCAGCACCTATCAAGTACGGAAATAGTCACGGTATTTTATCCAAAGCGTTGACTAAAGGAAATTTACAAGCCGGCGTTGTTGGTTTCAACGCGACTTACTCGGATTCAGGTGTTACGGGATTCGCGTTAATCACCGATCCAGATGATGCGGCTGCGGTAAGTCAAGCCAATGAATACCATTAGAGTGACTTGGAAGATTTTTCTTTACACTATAGCTTCCGTAAAATCACTTGCAGGCATTGAAAACTGTGTACACGGAATTTTCCAAGGCCAATATTACCGATGGCGATGTCAAAAGAGGCAAAGCTTTATTCAAAAATGATTTATTAAGGAGTACCGAATATAGTAACGTAGTCGATTACATTGCCAAACAAGTATCTCTAGATTCCGTAACTACTCCAGATCAAGTTGCCGCTGCCATCGATTCTGTCACGACAGCTGATGTTCAACAGGTAATGAAAACACATTCTTTTCTACTGATCGACTATCGCAGATTATTCTCAATTATTTCATTTTAGGCCGCCAAAAAACTAGCATCCGGTAAACTAGCTTCGGCGTATTATGGACATATTGCTTCGTCGCCGTCCTTAGTTGATTTATAAGTTCAAGTAAATAAGTTCAACTTGGTTAATTTGTACGTTAATTGTTAGTAATAAAATACATTTTCATCTCGTGTAGTTTGTAATTATAGTTTTATCCGCGATTTACGTTCCAAAATTTATTTCGTTCATGTTCAATGTTCATGCCCAACAGGTAGTCCAAAGAGAAAACGAGCAACTTTAGTTACGCGTCTAATTCACTCGTTATACGGGCAGAAATTCATTTTCAAACCCAAACATTCTATTTCAACTGTAAAAATGGGACGAGTGTCCGAGAACGATCGACGGAACAATATTAATTTTAAAATAAATCATTTTTTCTCAAAAATGTATTATTCTAACACAATATCTTCATTTTACATTGGACGTTGAATTAACAAATGATTACAATTACGTAACTTCTATTCGTAACAAAAGAAAAACAAATTACAAAACCATGTATATGAATACGAATGAACGTTTATATTGCTTAGCTTTATGTAGACATTGTATCACTTTATTAGGTACCTCTTCGAATACTAATTTTGTAAAATATGTTGGTAGGTACCTACCTACGTATTTCAGCATTTGAAAAAAAAAAGAAGAAATTGTTGTAACTTGCGACTGCGACTCTTTAATTGTAGAAACTTGAAAGATTAATAATTAAAAAGGTATTAGTCAATGAGGTCGTAGCTGCTACAGGACGGTTGTTATTTTCGTTTGACACTTAATATGAAACTTGGCAAAGAAAATGCAACATGTCTGTTGAATTCTTCGTTTTAGATCTGTGCTGATTGAAAGACAGGTAATACTGAAGCAATTTATACATACATATACTTACAGTAAACAAGAACAATCAATTGAAAGAAATTGGTACCTAAGTAAGTACATATACTTAGGCATGTATAAAATAAAGTACTTACAATTACAAAAAAAAGATAACAATTCAAATTGATCACAGTTTTGAGAAATTGCTATCTGTTCGATGGGAAAATGAATCTCGATGAATTATGAAGCGTTAAATGTATCTACTTAATTATTTGGCACCATTCGTCGCCTTAAATTACCAAGTAACAATTTTAGGTAAATTTATAGGTAAAAATGAATAATGAAAAAAATAACTTTTTAATCGAACAAGCATCATCTTGACTTATTTTCATAAGGAAGATGAAGAGTAAGATGGCGAATTTTGGGAAACCACAATTAAGTTGGTAAATAAATAGGTACGATAAACACGAAAAATCAAATAGGTGGGTACCTATTCTGATTGTAGGTAAACACTGCTAGTGCATCTAAAATACACTACGCATAATACGTACTTAGGTATACGAGTATGAATAAATAAAGTAATTGAGACTTTTTTTATAAAATAAAATTTAAAACTCGAATAAAGCAGTCTTACAAGTAAGAGCAGGATTTTAATTTTCAATCCATAACGAATGAGTAAAACACCTAACCAACATTATAAGTAGTAATGAAAAAAAAAACTTGTTTTGAAAGACTCGATAACATATCTTACATATTTACTGATTGTGCGTTTTGCTTTTCTTATTGTGTGATACATTATTTTAAAAAATGAACGAAAATTACACAATAGGTAGGTAAATCCTTATTCTATTACCGTGCATGAAGATACGTCGTTGCGAGAACATATATTCTACGGCAACGGAAACCGAAAACAATCGAATTTCATCCGCTTAGATAGGTACTGTATCGAACCTACCATAGGTAAGTTCGTCTTGACATTTCAAATAAAAAAAAAATGATTAGATAATAACAGTAATAGATAGCTAGGTACTTGTATTTCTATACGTACGAGTAAAAGGGGATAATAACAATAAACGATAATTTGAGCATCGTAGGTAAAAATGGTTTAATCGAACCACATAAAGTAGTAAGTATTACCTACGGGCTACGTATAATCAACTAGACTTAGCCCGTAGATATTAAGTAAGCAAATCAAAATCACAAAATGTCGACTTTTTGTTTTCTACCTTTTAGAAATATTATTTCTCATAGCCATACCTGAGTAGTTTGCTAGCTACTAGCTAGATACTACCTATGTACCACATTGGTAGTTAGATCTTTCATGAATTATGGAATTTCTAGTCGCTTCGATAAAATCATTTGGTAGGTTGCAAGGAGTAAGATCTACAAATGGTAGGTAACATAAAAAAATTCACTTTTCAAGCTCTTGTAGAAGCGTGATTCGTTTCGCAAGATGCTATACAAAGGTGCACTGCCGATGTCGCGTCGAACACCCGCGACATCCGGGTCTATGCCGCTGAATGAAATACTCGTAGGTAGGTATTCGAATATTTATGGTACATTTTGCAGACTGTAATCGGTTAACGCGAGGTGTAGGTACCCATGAAACATGACGGTGAAATATCGTACGGTACAACTACTAATCAACGAAAGAATTAGGTATCATATTCGTGTTCGATGCGTTGATTTGTTTTTACGTACGGACGTTACGCAGTGTGACTTCTTAATCCGTTAATCCGCTCGATTTGTAATAATTCTTGCCGTGTTTGGATGAATATTGCTTTTTTGACGAAGAGAAGTTCATTTGGGTTTCTTCCACAGAATGCGAATGTATCAATAATGGTATAGAAGCGGAATCGTTAGTGTTCGTATTTTTCCATTGATGTTTTTTGTCATTTGATAAAATTGAGCTCAGCTTTTCGATGATACTATAATGCATTAGTAGTACGAGTATGAGAATAACAACATTTTTACGAATAAAAAGTAGGTAGGTAATACAGCCCATCGTAATTCGCATGCGTTGACGCATAATGAAGTCGCGTAGGTACGTTCTAGGCAGGTTATACTCGTTGGCATGTAGATGTACCTACTTGTACGAGTAGGTAACAGTTTACTTACTTGAAACGTTGAGAGGCCGTAGGTCTGACGTTACTAAAATTATTTCTCTCTTCGTTCAGATGGTGGTTTGCGACTGGTTCATGTTGCACTGCTGACGAGCATTCCTCCTAAAAATACCGTACATTAAAAAAAATAAATACCTACACATTCGAATTGAAACATGAGGCAAATTCGCAAATACTTCGTAGGTACACTACACGCATATGACTGAGTTATAGTAGGTACCTATGCTTAGCTAGGTATTGCGTAGCAAGGTCCTACGTTATTCACTAAGGGTAGATAGGATATCCCAGTTAAGAGTGACTGCCTTCCAACTGGTAAGTATGCAACTCATCCTGAGCTCAAGTAAATACATTTGCCTACCCTTGGAATTGAAGGGGCAAAGTTAAGCTCACTCAATTTTTTTTTGAAATCTAGTTCATTATTTTTGATTTGTCATTAAAATTTTACTACAGTAGGTAGAGGGTTGTGGTTTGCGCCATTCAAAGGAGCATTCAGTCTTGTTTTTTTTTCATGTAAAAGGTTTTTGGGTTAGTCGATCAAAAAACCTCAATCGATAATTAAATATTCTAAAAAAGGCAAAAAAAATTCAATTTTTTCTCAGTTTTATTGAAATTTAGAAAAATGTCTCATGATAACCTACCATTATTATGAACTCAATTTGTGTAAAAAAGTATGCTCCTTCCAATCGTGTCAACCCCAGCTTTCTATCTTATTCAAATCAAAAGTTATACGTGATTAATTTTAAGAAAAAGGCATAAAACAATTATCTTTTTGAACAAAGTTTAAAATTTGAGGAGAAAAGTCGTTTTTTATGTGTTTTTCTTGAAATTAATTACGTATAACCTTTGATTCGAGCAAAGTAGAAAGCTGCGGTTTACACAATTGAAAAGAACATGCTTTTTTACACAAATTGAGTTCATAATAACGGTAGGTTATCATGAGGCATTTTTTTAAATTTCAGGGGTGGAAAACTGAAATAATTTCAGTTTCAGTTTCGGTTTTCAGTTTTGGAGGTT
>FIZU01012532.1:0-23183 GCA_900064475.1 Pseudococcus longispinus | reverse complement strand
TAAATTATTAACAAAAACTATAGACAGCCAACAATTAGTACTGGGAGATGACGTCATACCCCACCAAATACAAGGCGTTTTGGGTATACTATGAGATTGTTCCTCAAAACTCGAAATGCCCTATTTGAGGTGTAAACAAACATGAATGACGTATGATGGTGCACAAATTCGTTTATTTTCATGAAAAATTACTGGTTATCAAGGTAGTATAATTAGGGAAATTTATACCACTTTATTTTTCAATGATTGAACTTCTAACTTTATGCGTAATGCCTCATAATAAAAATAAAATCATAATCATCATAATTTCATAAGGGCCTACTTTTTAGTTTTTACTTTTTAGTTTTTGAACATATTTAAGGTATAGATAGGTTAATAAGAAGGTAATTACAATTACCACGTAATTACGCGTATCCAAGTACAAGCAATGCAAGTTTCAACACGGTTGGCAACATTGCGGTCGAATGAATTGTGTGATTGTATCAAAGGAATGCGATCTGCGATGTAGAAATTTTTGGAATTTGTAGAGATAATTAATATGATGATAATTATTTATAGTTGTGTAGGAATTTTTAGAATATTCGATATTTCAATGGATGAAGGTTGTGTTTTCCACTATCGCAGACTTAATTCGAGTAAGTATTCAGCGATTTTCATCTTTGTTTCACTCTTAAGAATTAAGTAACATTATTCTTTGTGTGGTATTGTGTTATTCATATTAATCCCAGTTAAGTTGATAATTTCGATTGAGGTTTCAAAGTATATTAGTCTACCAAATTCTTCCTTCAAAAGAATTCAGTTTCGATATCTTAGGTAGGTGGGTATTTTGAGAGAGGAATTTATGATTTTGAAAATACCTAAAGGTGTTTCGATGTAAGCTCAATCATTGATAAATCCCCAAAATGAACCAATCATGGAAAAATTGATCAAAAATATATTGTGAGGCATATTATGGCATATGAGACGACCCTTACATTCATGAAATGCATTCCAAATTGATTTTAAATCGAGATAATGTGTAAAAAGGTCGAACTTTTTCTGGAAAATCGTACTTGTGTCCTATAAATGATCCATAAAAATGATAAAAGTCATATCTGTAACTTTCGTTCTTATCTAACTTGCCATATTATTTACGTTTCGTAACATATTTACAATTTCGTAAGCAAATATAAGATTCTCATGACGTAATTATACTGGGAAGCATCACTAGCCGAGTGATCTGATACCAATTTTAATAATCTCTTCGAGATCAAAAGCACTCGATATTTTTAACCAAAAACACTGCTTTAACCTAACACCGATTTCATTTTACAGCAAACTGAGACAATTTCGCACAATGAGTTACCATAAAACTGGACAACTGTTGCAGTACCAGACGAAAAATCAACCACGAAATAAAGGTAATAGGAACGATAAAGCCTATGCTATGATTTTAAAACGGGTCAGTCACCTGTACACGGTGTAAGGCGTTTTATTTATTTTTAGTCTACGAGTGACACTATAAGTAAGAACGTCAGAACGATTTATAAATAATTTTCTCTCATATGCTGATTGTGGTGAATTAAGATAGGCATGTTGTCTCGTACTGTAGTGTCAACTCATCCATAGTTCGAATGTGTGTCTTCTCTGTATTTTTTCCTCGTAAACTACGATCGTTTTGTTTGTCTCTCAATTCGTAGTGTATCCTTCGAATAACAGCCTAAGCGGTAGCGAGACGGATATTTGCAGTTCGAATGAAAACTTATCGCAGGAAGATCGATTCGTGATTTGTAACACTTTAAGGCAAGAACCTCAAGGACAGGAGAATAATCGTAACAGTACCGATTCTTCGTATAATACGCTAATCATTCATGGAGCTAACGATGAACACAGGTAATTTTACGCATTTTTTCTCCACTAATCTAAATAGAATCGCGTAATCGAGGTTCCTATCCTATAGCTTGTCTATGATTAGTCATCGTTGAGGAATTCGATGACATGCTCATGACGCACTGGTACCTACATAATGATTTATCAGAAAAAAGAAATACTGGATGTTTAAAGATGATCTTGTTACCCCTCAACCAGGCACCTATTAAAAAATTTAATTGGGTTTCAGGTATTCGTCTGGGACACCTCCTTATGCATACAGTGTCAAACACAACGCTTCCATATGTTCAAATACGGGATCAAAGGAAAGTTCCTATCGAACCTATGATCCGGGAGTTTGCGAAATAACTAATATACCAGATGATTACTTGAGCCAATCACAGGTACAAGGAGCTTCAATTTCTTGATCATATGAATCATTTTATTGCAGTGATGATCACAATTTTTTTACGATTCTAGGTTCTGAAGCATTTAGCGAAAGAAGTTAAAGTGCCATATTCGGATCGTAGAAACTGCGAAACCCCAATCGATTGCCCGCCGATATCTGAAAATAGCGAATGGAATGCCGATAATAACTCGTTAAATCATTCGTTTCGATCGAAATCCCAACCGGATCTCACCCGGTTGCACAAAACGAAAATTGATAATCCATCCAGGCACACGTTTGGAAACACGAGGTATTAATTGATGACCCTTGAGGCTTCGAATCTTCTAATCACTTCCATTTCCATTGTTTGAATAGCATGTGAACTTTGAGGCTTGGGAAATTAAGAACAGGACCAGCAAGAGCAAGCTCAGGCCTAAGTGCAATATAATTTTTGGATCCCTTTTTTGTCCCCAAAAAATTTCAAAAAAATTATTGTCCCCATAAGCTTAACTTGAGATAAATATGGAGAGGGGGTAAATTTCAGGCATTTAAGGAAGGGTCTTCGCAAGAAAAAAAAGACTATATAAAATTTTAAAAAATTCTATTTTGTCAAAAAAAGAAAAGAAAGTAAAGTAAGTATATTGAGCCCAAGCGAAGCAAAAGCGAAAGGTTTGGCAAAAAATGACATTTAAAATCTGAATTTGATCATTTTTCCATATTTTTAGTCGTCAAGGGGTGCCCACAGTCCTGCGATCCCTTAAATATGCCACTGCATGCATATTCTTTTTTTTTTATCACTTCATGGTAGTATCATAGCCATACAGTTATTCAAGTGGCACATGAAAAAATGTATCCTGCAAAATGCTCAGTGTGATTTTTATCAAAGTCCCTGAACAGAAACAAATGTGTCAGCAATGCTCATCAGTTTACCTATACCCCTCAGACCTGTCCTTCCAAAGAATACCTTTCAAGTTTCAATAATGTTCTGGTTCAATCTTAACTTTCCTAACACTGGTTATTAATTTACAGAAAAGACCAACGATGTATACAAGTGATGGAGAGTCTAATACAAGAGAACAATAATTTAAAAATAGAATTAGAAGCATGCTATCAAAAAGTAGCCAAGTCTACAAAAGTGAGCTTCAATAATTTTCACAGAACAATATAGCCTAGACTCATTTACACGTCATCCAATCAACCCTTTTTCTTTTGTAGCTCGAACAAGAAGTAGGCAAAGTGCATCGAGCTCACGAAGATCTTGTCGAGTCTTGCGAAAGACGAGAACGCCTAGAACGAACAGCACGAGCCAAATTACAAGGAGAGATCAGACGATTACAAGACACAAACCGAAATTTACGAGAACAAGTCGACATTCAAGCTAAACAATTGATAACCACTAGAATATCTCATAGTGGCAGTCTCGATGTACCAGAGTTATCCAAACGAGATGCTATTATTGCTCAACTTCTGGCTCAAAGTGAGTCTCCATTGTGTCATTGATAGAATTTATTCAATTTCATCCATTTGAATGACATGCCTATGTGTGTAATTAGACAAAGAACTTATGGCTACAAAAGATAGGCAAGAGATTGAATTATCTGCTCAGAGGGTCACACTGGAAGAACAACGCACTCATATTGATATATTAGATACTGCTCTGACGAATGCTCAAGCTAATGTAGTCCGGCTTGAAGAAGAAGTAAGTCTCAAATAATAAGGTGTCACATTCTGATTGCAATGCAAAAATGAATCTCATCATGATTTGAATTTTTTTCGTAGTGCCGCAAAAAACAAATGCATGTTGATCGAGTAGCGCAACTTCAAAGAGCTCTATCATCCCTGCAACTTACCAGCGAACGACGAGAACAAACCGAACGAAAATTACGACTGCAATTAGAAAATGAACTGAAAATGGAAAGAGCCAGAAACAATAAAACATCTCAAAATCTCAGTGGTATAAAACCAAAATTAAGAATTTCTGTTACATTTGTTCTGATTCAGTGTTAATTAATCATTTGATCGTGCAGCAGGGGAATTTGGGGAAAGCCTGCCCGAATTGAAACGCAGGTTGCGCGAAAAAGACGAAAAAATTATGCATCTTGAGGGTGAAGTGGCCAAATGGGAACAAAGATATTTGGAAGAAAGCGAATTGCGTCAGGCTGCCATTGATGCTGCGAGTATACCAAAGTAAGATATCTTCTTGCATATTCATAGAAGTCTTCAATTCCTTTAAAAGTTTGTTGCTCAAGGGCTCATGTAATTAAATATGGGATTTCTCTATGAATAGGGATGCAAAAATAGCAGCCCTTGAAAAGACGAGTCAAGAAAGTGAGAAAATTATTGCCGAGGCGAGAACGGACAAATTAAGGCAAATGGACGAAGTTCATGCAGCTCAGAAGAAAGTTACAGATCTAGAATCAAGGTACGAATGGAATTACTTCAAGGAATGAATTTTCAAACACAAGCAGAACCAAATTAATTTGTTATTTTTCTCGCAGAATGAAAGAATTGGAGTCCAAATTAGCAGAGCGTGATGCAATGATCAAAGTGTTACAGAAGAAGCACACATATGATAAAGAAGTTACCTCAAGCTCATATCCAAGCATGTCCATCAATCACCATGGCCTACATTCCAGTCTCAATATGACTGATTTGAACACTGAAGATCTGGGTAGGTTTCTCATGGATAAGTATGAGAGAAGATGAGATGAAAAGCATACAAAAATCTATTTCACGATTAATGCTTCAATAGGTGGTCCAGCTTCTACAACTAGCGTATTATCTGCTGCTTCGAGTGTCCTAACAAGTTCCACAGGGTTCGGATCGAATACATCTTATGGGGGTAGTGTGACAAGCAGCTTACATCAGCGCAGTAATAAGTATAGCTCCAGTAATCAGAGCTTCGATGAGAAATCACTTGATGATCAGTTGAAAGAACTGGACTCTCAGCTATTGAGCAAGGTATACTTTGTTTTACTAACAAGTTCAACAAGTGGTAAGAAAAAATGAACAAAAAAAGTGTGATCTTTTTGAGTTTATTATTAACGGTTTATTTTTCATTTTTTCTTAAAATGGAGAACTGACAATTGAATGGGTATCATGTGCCATTACCATGCCATCTTAGGAGGTGTTATATATGTTAATTTTTTGAAGTCTGGATTCCATTTTCAAAAACTGTTCCAAATCGTTTACAGCGTTTACTGAAATATTTTATTGGATGCAGAATTGTTTAAAAACTTTGCAACATCATGTGCACTTTCTGTCAGAAATCTTTCAAAACATCTTCCTAAAAATAACGGTTGTCCTGAATTTTTGGAAACATCCTCCAAAATGATCTATTGCCTCCGTAGCATTGAGCATTGTCCTAAATTTTTTGGATATCCATCAAACTGTTCTGTATGATTGAAAATTGACTTAAATCATTGGAAATGTTTTCCAATGTAGCCTAAGTCATGCAAGATTGTTCTGTACTTCTGAAATATCCCAAGTCTCAGAAAAATTGTCTTAAAAAGCTCATCCATAAAAAATTTGCCCCAAATTTCTCAAGTATCATTCGAGGTTTGCCATGTCAACAAATGTGAATAAGTAAAATGAAAAAAATGTCAAGTTTACCATCAGCGTCCTCTATATTTTTATAAATGATATTAAATTGCAAATCTTTGGCACCCATCCAACCTGTCAGTTCTCAAATTTACGATTTCTTTTTAGTATTTTTTGGCTTACACATAAGAATTTGAATGCTTCCTTTATATAACGTTTCTGAAAGACGTGTTATCATAACATTGATGGTGTTCTCCTAAAACCCCCAAAGCCTTCTTTTGCTTCTCCTTTGACATCCGTTTGATCATCTACGCTATTGTTGTTGGTTGTTGTGACACGTGTGTGATCTTTGCTGCGTGGACTAATCCGAACATCTCCGAGTACACTCCGATTCCTGAACCATCGATACGTCTTTGTTTTGGAAATGTTTTCAGAGAGGTCTTTGCTGTTTTCCAGGCTTCTCTCATCCAGGCGCTATGTCGCGAAAAGGAAAAGCATCCCAACCACTACTGGCGAGTGTGACCGGTAACAATATGCAATTATTCGAGCCAGGCACTATACTGCAAGGTTTAATAAGCCAAAGCACCAATCGCCCCGACGACATGATTTTACTGGAGAAACAAGGCCTGTGCTCGCAAGCTCAACGTCAAGATCTGGTACGTGGAGGTAGCTTGCCACCGAGCTCACTGCCTCGACCCAAAAAACATCGCAAGTCGTCGGTTACCACCAAATTCGGCGAATACGGGCGGCTCAGCGATAGCGAAATTACAATGCAGAAATCAACCAACTCGAGCGTGGATAATATAAACTCTGGAGCTGGTCCGGGTACCCACCGAGGGTCCAAAGCTAGTCGAGAATCAACCCCCAAGAAATTAGGCGAGTACAGTCGTCTAAGTGATGATCGTAAGACCCCAACACCCACATCGACTCCACCTAATGAAAAAATGATGCAACGTGAAAGTCGCGAATCCAGTATACCATTACCAAGGCGTTTCGGCGAATACAGGAAACTAGGTGAAAACGAAAAACCAACTACGTTGAGTTCGATGACAGCTGTTGATACCAGCGACGGATGTCATTCAATTCGCGAATCACCTTCGTGCAGGTATCCTTCTCCAGGGGTCTCGTCTTATGACTCCTATCCCAATATGCCCTCTGGCGATTCTCGTAAAACTTGCGAAAGTCCAGTCAACCATAAACCCCGCGAATCCCCCGGTAGATCTATGTTTATCAAATGGGGCGAATACAATAAGCTCAAGATTGCCGAAAACGAACGTAAAATGTCCACCAATTCTACCAGCTCGACTGAAAGTGGCATGAAAATCAGGAGCTCGCCAATGCGTAGCTTGATCCCATCGGTGAAGAAAAGCGGCGAATATTCGTGTTTTACCCCGGCTAGCATGGCTCAAGCTCAAGCTCAAGCCCAAGCCCAAGCCGATCATAAGATTGGCCCCAATATAGAATCCAAGCTTAGGATTTTCTCACCCGGCGGAGTACCCGGTCGCAGAGGGTCGCTTCAAAGAGAGAATAATAAGAAAGAAGTTACCGAAGGAGTTCGCTCCTTACCTACTCCCAATAAATATCGAATACATTTTTAATTTACTTATGCATATCGAAAGTCTTCCAAAGTTTTTATTATTCTTTGGTCTTTTTTTAAGGAATATTTTTGTAATGAGAAATTTTTTTCAAGACTGTAGTCAAATGGATGAGCTTAAAAGTACCAAATTGATAACTTTTTAAGCGTATTTTTTTCGTCTTTATTTATTTTTACAAACAATAAGGAGCTTAAATTTCTAGCCTTCGAAGAGCATTTTCTTTTTAGCTTTTAAGTACCTTTATGATTCCTTTTATTACCAATACGTTTTCATTCTTCCATTTCGTGTCATGACTTTTCACTATAGCGAAAGGCATTTATATTTTTAGCTCGACGAGCCGAAATTTTGCTCTTAATTTTAATTTTCCTACCTAGATTGGCTGATCTATTTTTTGTGGTACAAAGTGTAAAATTTGAAAATGTAATACGTATCGATTATGATACGTACCACGTATTCCTCGCACTTATCTAGAAATAGATAACGTTTCGATGGAATGTTTTCTTATTTTTTCAAATTGAAAATTTAATGAGATTGTCATTACGTTTATATTTGTACTTAGATTATCTAGGTATGTGATTTCACGTAGGTATCAATGTACGTTTCGTATTTTGTAATTAACCATGTAAATAATTTCTTTCTTTCGCTTAATCGTGAAATACGGACAAATAAATTACTATATTGCTCATTCGAGTGCCTTTTTTTACTGCAGTTGCTTTTCATTTCCATTACTTGTATGCCTTGGGTATTTAATTTTTTTTTTCAAATTCTCAAATTCTAATTTCCTTAAACATTTTATGAACTGATTACTTACTTTATGAACAACGATGTCTTGTATGATGAAGTAGGTCAAATTTTGAGAAAACAAATTCTTTTCTCAAGACATGGACAGGGAAGCGAACAGCGGATCTGCAAAAACAATGATGTTTATTAAATATAGGTAGGTACCTACTTATTTTCAGGCTGAAAGCTCAATTTTTGGGGCAACAAGTTTCGTTTATTCAAAATAAACACGAAATTCTAGATCAACGACTCCAGATCAGTTGAAAATTTTACAATTTTACTTCATTCATCTCAATATTTTGATGTTCGAACAAAAGCCCAAAAAATTGAGCAATTTTTGAAAGAATTTATTTTAAAAATGAATTCTATCGAATATGCCCCACACATACAGTTAACATACCTACTAGGAATGTTGAGTCTATAATATTGATTTAGCATTATGAAATTTTCCAATTTCAAAAAGCCATCTGGCAAGAGAATCAAATTTTCCAAGTCCAAAAAGTCTTTCTGGATAACAAAATCCGCTACTTAAAAATTCGCCCATGTCCCAGCCGTAAGACATACCTATCCATATCAAAATATCGAAATTTGTTTTCATTTTCTCCAACTATAAGTAGGTAACTTGAGAAAGAAGTAATTTATGGAAATTCGTCATAATAACTTGTTTGAATAAAAATAAAGTTAGGTTTCAAACTAGTAATCCGATGTTGAAATTTCTGATTACGAAAAGGTTAAAATGAGATTTAAAAAACGTTGCAATATTCAAACATTTTCATAACGAGGCTGTAGTGATCAAAAACCATGATAATTTTGGAAAAAGAATTTCTACAAATTTTAGGTTTTCATTGACTTTTGAGAAAATTTCATCAATTTTAACAACATTTTCGTTGATTTTCATGATTTTTTGTATCAATTTATGCCTATAGAAATATAAGCGATTTTTACAAAATTTTCGACTTTTTCATGTTTTTTGACCGTTTTCACGATATTTTAAATTTTTACAAATTGTTATGATAATTTTAACAATTTTCATGAAACTTTCAACAATATTTTCTTCAAATTTGCAAATTTTCGTGATTTTTAAAAATAAATTCAACAAATTTTAAAATTTTTACAAAGTTACCAGTCTAACTCTTCAAACGGATTAACAAATACGTCAGATATGAGTAGGTAAGTAAAAGTGAGAAGCTGGGAACCGAATGTAAAGAAATAGCACATCGCTAGATAGTTTAGTTAGGTACTAAAACCACTACACAGTTACACCATACTCAGACTCGAAACGATTCTCATCGTTATAATTGAGTACACGTAGATCTAGGTACCTCAGGGAATACCCTTACACAGAAAACAGCAAAAAAAGGGGAAAGGATTTTGCAAGATTGCCAGCATAAGAGTCACACAGGGCAAGGGGCGAATAGTCTTACTCAATGGAAGAGGCACTTCGCAAAGGTATACCCAACGCTGATGTAAAACTTTGCTAAATATTAGTCGGCGCAGGCATAACAAGTAGGAAAAAAAAATTAGTTGAAAAAGTACTGTCATATTTGACGTGAAATCATTTATTATAAAATGTTTCAGACTTCCCCATACCATTGCGAGTATATGTTTTGAACTGACAAAAGCAGACGACAAGATAAAACGCTGATGTTCATTATTAGCACGGTGACAGTAGGTTGTGTCAAAATGGCGTATGTTATTATGACGTATCATTTGTCTACGTCAGAATTGTTTTCCATCATAATGACAACGGTCATACACATTTTTTTCGCGTTCGCTCTCTCTCTCTCTCTTATTCTCGTTCAATTTGTGTGCGTACCTATAATGTAAGTATGTATTTTTTTTTTGGTAAATGATGCGTGTACTAGTTGTTTTTTTTTTTAGTTGATGGTGAGGTATATTATAAATAAATTTATTCGACGAATACGTGCTCAGATTGGCTCGTGGAGGATTTTTTTCACCGAGGGGTATAAAAAATTAGTTTACGGAGGCTTTTCTTGCGAAAATTTTTTTCACATTGTTTCTGTTCGGGTGTGTAATTCAAGTTTAGTACACTGTACTCGAGGTAAGATAAAGGGGGATGAAATAATGAAGGTTTTCAGGTGATAAGAACATCTGAATGTCGAGCTCATATCCGAAGATTCGTCGAAGTTGAAATTAATAGGTAAAAATTGATTCTGTTTCTTGTTCAAATTCAGAAAATCACGGGAAAATTGCAAAAACATGAGCATTTCTGGGCAGATAAAGTTTCTAATCGTCAAATGACCATCATTATCGAACTCAACGTACCCAAAAACCTTGAAGTCGATACGTATGAAGGGTCTTTATCATTTTTCAAAATTGACACCTCCCTTTCCTCCCCCACCACCATGATGACAATTTTTTCAATGATTTTGCTTAGAATACATATCAGTATCGAAATCGAAATTTGAAAATCTACTCATCTTCCAAATATTGGAATACACGTGAATTTTTGGGAAAATGAAAATTTGAGGAGGGGGCGGGGGGGTGGATGCTTGGGAAAATGACAACATATCGTCATGCATATCGATTTCTAGGTTTTCGACAACGCTGATTCTAAATCCAGCATCCATTTTCAACTTTGGATTCGAATTTCAAGCTCGAGCTAAGAAAGAACTCTTCAAAAAAGATTGTCAAACTATCGAAATATTTGCTCCTAAGCCATTTTTCTGCTTTTATCTGGGATCTCGTGGATTGATCGATACACGTGGCTCCTGCGAATACTCGTAATTCGTGTAAACGCGTCAATCACCTGCTCGTCTGTCTCATAACCGTAGACACGAGACGAAAGAGTCGAATCGTTTCGTCGAATAAAAATTGAAATTGCACTTTCACCGTGTAGATATTATACGTCACAGCGTAGTAGGCTGAGAACTCGCCTTAAAAGTTGAACTTTCTTGTTAAAATGTACCGTTGCTATTTCATGTCAATTCGAATTTTCAAACCATTACTCTCGCAACGTCACTGAAGGCTTATAAGGAAAAAGGGATAAAACTCTCTTTATTTGATCATGTCAACTACTCTTAATATAATGCGTGTCTGGTTCTAAATGGGGTACGTGCTGCCTGATAAAATAAGCTCATATTGCTGCCATTTCTGTCGATAATACTTTCATTTTTCCCCCAAATTAAATAACATCGATTGCAGAATGAAACCTTTTTTTTTGTATTATTATTTATTGAGCTAACGCGTACCATTTTAAATTTAATACGTATCAACGTGAAGTTCTCGCAATGTGACATTAACCGGATTAACTGTGTATAAAAATGGAAATGCTGCAACGTTTATAGCATTTGCAAAAGTTTTTTCTCAGCGAAAAGCTCACAAAAAATGTTGCACTGGTGACAATGGTAAGTAAGTATAAAATAAACAAAAAAAACTGCATAACTACGTGAACTAATTAAACAACTTTCGAGTTGTGATTTCGATATAACGAGATCAACAATAGGATACCATAACGATTAAATAACGAATGACGAAAGCGAAAATAACGCCACACCGGCGTAATTCGTCGACAAGTTTCAAGCACATTTGCCGCAGTTTTACTATAGCTATATTTCGCCTTCAAAGAAAACCCATCAGAACCAGATATATAAGGTGGATTTCGCGTTAAGGGTTGTCATTTCATATCACACCCGATAAAATACCGACGTATTTTTTTCGTCGGCGGCGTTAGCACAAGGAACACGGGGAGAAGGAGAGAGTTTCGCGTTCGGGGAAAAAAAAGAGCAGCATTTCCAATCTTTTTGGAAGTCAATTTGTTTGATTATTTGCCTTTCAAAGGAAATCCTTTGAATTTGATTTCGTTCGAGAAAAAAGAAAAGAAAAATGATGAGAAAATGAGAAAATGTCAGCCAATAATCGCGGCTTTCAAACATTACAAACGTAAAGCCTTTATACAGAACGCTAGGCAAACGCCTGCTTTTATCCTAACAATTTCGTTTTTCTTTCAACGCGACGTGCCGATATTAAAAATAAATCAATTATTTGCGCTTTTGATGTAGAAATTTGATTTCTGTGTACTGTCGAGCAGCGTCCTTTCGTATCGACGAATCATGGTTTAGTCGTCGTATTCTCGTTTTACTCTGATTTCATCTTCGCCTTTGTATACGTAAGGTAATTTTGATACCTACGAGGTTGTGGAATGGGGGATGTTTTTTGATATCTTATGGTTTCAGTTTTCACACATCGTCGAATGACCTTGAAGAAAATATGATTTTTTCAAAGTTCGACCTTCACTCTAATTTAGAGATTAATCGGTGACACGTTTAGCGATGATAATAATGAGAGTGGAGAAACGGGTGGTTTTTTAGAGAAAACAAAATAATGAACACTGCATGCACATAAAAAGTTCCACGCACATATCATTCAAATTTTTGAGATTTCCATAACAGTCATTTAAAATACTATAAGAACGGTTAATAAAAAACGAAAACTATCAAAATTTTCCTTGAAATACATTGAATTTTCAAAAAAATTGGCATAAATTTTGTCAAACTGATGAAAAAAAACATAAAAAGTATCTAATATCTTGTAAAAATAATAAAAAAATTAGCAAAGCCCCGCCATTTCCATACTACCCATGAAACTATAAAACATGGAATATGCTTTAGCTCATTTTTTATGTCTGATTTGAATTTTCTGGAAAGTTTTCTAGTCCAAAAAAGTCCGATAAAATGTCTGAAAGTCAATTTTTAAATTTAAAAAAATCTAAATTCCTTTTCTGACACGTTTTCCGCTGCTAAGAGTAATGAAGAAATGTCCCACAACGCTTTTTTTCAGTAAAAAACAAATAATGGTTTTAAAAAAAAATTCACCATTTTATTTTCTACTTTTTAGTGCTGATTTACGAGTTAATGAAAGCGTGGCCGTGGTTTTAAGAAAAAAAATGACTACTTTTTGTACGGACATACGATACCAAATTAATAAAAGTGCGGTAAAAATCATGAACAGGTTGGAAAATGTTTGAAAATTCTAGCAGTTTTTACAAGATTTTCGGCGATTTTCAAGGTTTTTCTACGGTTTTTACAATATTCTTACTGATTTCTATAGAAATTTCGACACTTTTGACAACATTTTTAACGAGTTTCATGGCTTTTTGTTAGTTTTTCTTCATAGTTACTTTCAAAACATTTTTATGAAAATTTCAACAATTTTGACAATTTTTGCAATATTTGTACAGATTTTTAGAGAATTTTCGACCATTTCAACATTTTCAACAATATCCATGATTTTTTGACCGATGTAATCACACTATAAATGAGCATGAAAATTTGAATAATTTTTACAATGTTTGAACCACTTTTACAATCTGAAATTTTCATACCGCAAAAGTAATCCATCATACAATAACAAAAATTCGAAAGATACAAAAACGTAACGCCAAAATGTTTCTAACCCACAGCTTATAAGACAAAGGTATCCATTTCAAAAATATAATGTTTTTCTACTAGTTTGAGGTCCTTCATTACGAATCCAACATTGATTTTTTGAGGCTTTAGTTTGTTTTCGAGATATCGTCAATTTTCCATTCGAAAATGTAATTTTTGCAGCAATGATGGAATTCGTGATTTTCCATTTTAAATTAGTGAAAACCCCCATTCTTACGTCACTTAAATCGATTTCATACTTTGTATTCGCACAAAAGCCCCAAAACAAATTAAGTGATTTTGGTTCGAAAAAATGTAGAGTTTTTCAACTAGGTAATTTGAGGTCACTAGATGATAAAAGTTTTTGGCTTGAACTCTGTCCTCAAGGTACTAAGAAAGTTATTTCTAGGGATGAGAAAAATATGTAAATACATATAATTTTTTTAAATTACCTACGTTTTCCGAACGGGATATCTATAATATCTTTACGTTCCATGAAATTTCCAGTAAAATGAGCCCCATTTGTTGGAGCATATTTTAGCATATTTTATCAGTTTTAAGGAAATATTAGACAATGTTTTGCCAAAATTTCGCGTTTTCACACTTTTTAAGAGAATATTTTAGTAAAAATCGTAAAAAACAAAAACAAAATTTCTTCCATTTTTTTTTTCAAACTTTGAATATTGGTACTAGCTAAAAGTCAAAAAGTTTGTGATGAACACTACTGCGGGATCTCAATTATTTTTCATTCAAAATTGAAAAAAAAAATTAAATTCCTTTATCTTTTGTGAAAGTATTTTTTGTTCAATAACATGAGTACGATCGTGTAGAAGATCAAATTTCCTTTAAAATGATACCATGACGTTAGGGAATATTTGTGCATATTTATCGATTTTAGGGAATATTTTTGCATATTTTCAACTTTTAAATGAACATTTTGAGAGCATATTTCAACATTCCCTTGTTATTTTTACTAATCGACACTTCGACTGAGATTCTCATGCATTATTTTACTTTGTCTCATACTCGATATCTCATACCCACATTTTAAATGTTTTTTGCAGAAAATAATTTTTTGGTCATTTGTACGATGTTTTTATTAATTTTGTTACAAATTCCACAAATTTACAACGTTTTTGTTATTGTTGAATGACGAATACAACTGCTCTTTGCCAAAATTTTCGACAATTTCCATGTTTTTTTGATAAATTTTTTCATATTTTCAATGATTTTTGATAATTTTCAAGATTTTGTACCATTTTCCACAATATTTGCCTTGATTTTCATGAAATTTTAATCATTTTACAACTTTTTCAACAATTTTCATCATTTTTTGACTTGCTTATATTTTAACTATTCACGATTTTTACAATGTTTGAACCAATTTTATGATCTCAAAGTTTTCAAGTTCAAAATAACATCCAGAGTAACAAAATTTCGTGACGCAAAATGTAAAATTTTTCTATCCCCTCCCCTTTCGCAACCCACAAAACATCCAAGTCAACTTACTAACTAGATATTATAAAACATCGCAATAAAAATTGAGATAATTTTTAATTTTGTTTTAGGATTTGATGAAAGTAAATAGCTAGATCTCGTTAATATTGGTTCTGCAATTTGGACTACCTTTAATTCGAATCCACACATCGCATCATCGAAACGAAACTTCCTTCCAAAAGAAAAATGTGCAAATTACATCACATCTCCGTCGATTACATTGCCTATCTGGATTTTCTTCCGGTGATCTGCGAACAAAAGAAACACCCTTCATAAATAATTCGCACTTATCAAGAAAACAATTTAAAAAATCTGTAATAACCTATTGAAACCAAGCTGGTAACGAAAACAAAGGGTAAATGAAGCAACGCTCACCTTGGCGTCAAACCGCATTTACCAGGTAATTTCCAAGCAGCGATATTTTTAAATGTTCGGTGATCCGGGAAAATCAAACTCTAAGTGAAACACTCGAGGAAAAATGCCCACGCCTATGTTCTTCGCATTAAAAAGTATTTATACAGCAAGAACATGAGCACGAACACACACGCCGAAGTGTTTCCGCGGAGAAAGTGCCACGAAGCGTACAGAAGGAGGGAAAAAAGTACCAGGAAAAGATAAATGTTGGCGAATTAAATGAAAAGAAGACGTTAAAAAGATAAATTTTTCTAATAAAAGGGGTTTTTTTATTTATTATTTTCGTTAGCTCGAGAACGAGCAAACGGTGCGGGGAAAAACGTATAGCGTGCAAAAAAATCCGTCACCGTGACAAAGAATCGAAAATTGTGATTTTAATATTGAAACGGGCCCTCGAGGGGAGGCGAGCAGCTCAGCTCGGCGTACTTTATGTATCGTAGCGAAAGTTAAAAGACGACGAATCTTAATAATCGGATATTAAATGGGACGCGAAAAGCAAAAATACGGCACGTGATAAACTTTACTCATTAGCATGACGAAGAGACTTATAAAAAGAAGTTAAGGGATTAAAAGGAAAAGCATCGTAACCAAATGAATTTTGATAAACGAGCTACTCATCGTAATTGGCCTGTAAGAGGGTAAATTCAACGTTGGGTTCTTATCCCGGTGTCGTGAAATATGGCACCGTTCTGCACGCAATTACATCGCTTTAATTTATCATTTTCTCCTATACTCGTCCCCCCTGGCCGCCAATCGCGTCCCGTCGGCTCGAGGACGAGACACGAGGGTGCGTTTTCCCGCGCTATGGCGTGTTGGCGTTTTCTTCCTAAGAAAATTCCCCAACCAACGTTCCCTTTCGATGAGTTTAAATTAACCCAAAGGACCGTTCAAGGTAGGCAGATGAGCGTGCCTCTTATACATTTAATATAATTACTCGAATGTCGCTGATAACCCTATTATTTTCGATTATATCGTACTTATATATCTGCTACGTTTATAATTAACGAGCTGTTATAACATTGTGGTAACATTTAGACGGTCTATTTACCTTCGCAGTGCACAACTTACATAATTCTCCATGTATTCATCCATCCCCCTTATCCACGTAGCACTAGGTATGTACGAATATCTACATATCAAACTATTCTCCATTTTGTACCATCATTTCAATGATATCTCGTATATTTATGTTATTGGCAACGAAATTTGAATTTATTTTTCAATACGTACGAGAAGTGAAAAAAAAATTCGATATTCAGCCGTTAAATTCGTATAGTATGTTACATTACTGGTTGTCAGTTTAATAAGAAGAAATGAAAAAGACACGTTCGAATTGTCGGCGACGAATTTCCAAGAAAAAGAAGCTGTTCGCTGCAGTTGACAAACAGTGACAGTCTGTACGTTAGCGTAAGAAAATACATATTTGTTTACATTTAAACATTTGCATGTTGTCCGACCGAATTTTCCAGTTTGACGTACAATTTCCATATCTTTCGCGAAAAGTATATTACTGCCTTGCTCGCAATTTTTGTATTCTATTTCATCCTGTTTACCGTCGCCGTATTCGTATTAAAATTTCACCGACTGCTTTATCAAATTCTGAACACAAAATGTCAGTTATAATGTTTAAAGAAAAATATTTTACTTTATTTCAGTCACGAACGCCTTAAATGTATATGGTGAGCCGAAAGGTTCGCTTTAGAATGAATACCCGACGTACATATGTACGTTATACCGTCTGCACTAGGTAATTTACCAGCTCAGATTTTCGTCTCGAATGAGGACAGCTCGTTTCATTTTGAAATCGTTAAAGCGTTATTTGAAATTATCACGGGGCACGTCGCCTCCTCGCCTTATTATTTTTCAAGCTGCGAAACCGAATTCTGTATACAATTTGTATATGGAATTTTATTACTTACGTAGGTAGCTAGTTTAAATTTAACTTAGGTAGTCTTAAGTGACATATTATTAGGTTAGGATTTGTACGATTTTCATTTACCAGCGATATTAAACTCAAAACGGGTCAATTTTTGGATATATCACGTGCCTATGTTAATCCCTAGCTCTAAATATTTGCTCAAATAACTCGTAACAAAAGTAAAATTCAAAAATATGAGATTTTATTCGGGAATGCATTGATTTTGTTGGGAATTACTTCAATTTACCAATTTTACCGCCGATTAAGTGGTATTTACTAAAATATTACCAAAAATACATAATATTTTACCGTAAATCACTTGGTACTGGTATTTTATATTGAAATACCACGAAAAACTTGGTAAATTTATTGGCATTTACCACGAATTACCCGAAATTTTCACCAGTAAATGTATACCCTGAATTGAAGTAAAGAATATTTCGTTGAACTTCACAGTGAAGAGGAGTAAAAAATGTGAACAAGGTAAAGAAGTTTAAACAACATGAAATTCACAAAAAAATCCAGTTTAACAGTAAGAATTTATAATTATTTGAAATAACGAATACATATATCGTTGAGTAATGAGTATAACGTTCAGTTTTTAATGTAAGCAAACCTCGAGTTTCCAATTACCATCGCCAATTACCTATGTCTCACAATATTCGGCCGCGAAACAGAAACTTTTCGGTTAGTGGCGTGTGCTTCTTTCGAGAACGTGAATAAATATAGGTAGGTTAGGTGTGTATTCGATTGAATAAGTACACTAATAGCAAGTAGGTATATTCGATATAAAATTTTTAGAAGCAATTCATAAACATTGATCTTTTTTCCTTTTTCTCCCAATGATCTCGTCAACTTCAATAATCTGGCTTCTTTTTCTCTAAAGCTGGACTTTGATGATATTTTTACTCGAGCGTCGCCCGGAAATATACCTACATCAACTTCATTGTCTTCACCAAAATCACTAAATAAATTCATAATTTCCACTTTTACTTTCATACTGAAAAGTGTTACTTATCTTCATTTCAATTTCCAAAAAATCAAGGATGAAAGTCACGGTTAATTGTTTAGATTTCAAACTCCAGCCCACCTTACCTTTCGAATCATTCGATTTGATTTTCAAAGTCATTTGTTTCATTAAAAGATTGTTTTTTGGCGTGATTGAGACATTTCCATCCTGACTTGGGATTTTGTTCTCCGATATATTAATTCGGCATTATTGAAAGAAGGTACGCCATCAAGTAAAATGGGTCCTGCATTTTCAAAAACCCCGCCCGAGAAATCAGAATCATAGTGCTATATTTGGTAGATACAATTTTTTAAAGTTATTGTTGAAAATTGATGAACTGACTTTTTTCAAAGTGTTATCGGTGGTTCTAAATCTTGAACAGTGGTCATCTGATTGTCAACTGATACACCATTTCTGGCCAGTTCTGCGTTCAATTTTTTTATTAGGTATTTCTTCAGGAGTGATTCTACTTCATCCATGAATGTTTGAAGTTTATTGAAAATTGGTACTTGAAATTGTACAGATATATTGAGAGATACCTGTAATATGGGTACAAAAAAATGGATAAAATCTTCATTGTAAAAAAAAAAAAGAAAAAGAAATGGACAAATTTTTACTAACTTCTAATTTGGAGTAAAACATTTTCCATTTTATACTATCGCATTGTCATGTTAATTTCAAGTTTTTTTCAACCGACTTAGCAGGTAGAAGAAGCACCACAGTCCACAGTGATCAGTGAACAGTTATCAACTTATCACAATTGACACATGGAATACATAATTTATTTTACTTAAAACAATGAAACATCGCATAGATAGAACATTCAGGTAAATAATCATATTAAAATTCAAGTCAAGTATAGTCTTCAAATTCACAAATTAATTAATTGCAAATTTACAAAATGATTGTGCTGATGTTTTGATAGGTTAATTACTATCACACAAAAATTATCATTCATGGTTGGTGTGAAGGGAGTGGTAAACACGATTTTATTGGTCGGAGTAAAATCCGAGTTTTCAGTAGCTAACGAGTTTCCTTTCCCTCCCCACTTGACAGTATCAACGTAAGGATAAGATAATAAAATGAATATAATGTACTTCGGCAAGAAATATCTTACTCACCTCTCGCGGTCAAAGTTTTAAAGTGCTTCATATTTCAATGCTGATTTGTTCTCGTCATACAACAGAATGATGGATCACCACTGAAATGTTACATCGAAAGAATTTTGTAAAACATTTAGCGGGACACTTATCTGGATTTGCTTCCTGTGTAGTTTTCAATATCCAAGAAACTGGTTTCCGGCAATGAAAGAATTAACAGAACTGTTATAGGTCCAAAAATGTCTGACATCTGTCGGTCAATAAGTCCAAAAAGTCTAAAGTGATTGTCTCACAAAATGTCTAAGATTCATCG
Organism: Pseudococcus longispinus; assembly: GCA_900064475.1. Lineage (NCBI taxonomy): Eukaryota > Metazoa > Arthropoda > Insecta > Hemiptera > Pseudococcidae > Pseudococcus > Pseudococcus longispinus. The sequence goes on along the minus strand of FIZU01012532.1, from coordinate 3,394 downwards.
TTAAGGAATTTTATGATGGAATTTATGGACACGAAAAATGGTCAAAAAATGGACAAAATTTTCAGATTGACCCTGAGACTCTTTCAAAATTTTGCCAATTTGCAAATTAAAGGAGTTATCATTGTGGCTCTTTAAATTTTAAAGTTAGGCAAACTATGAATATAATCCATTTTGTGGAACCTAAAAAGTTCAACAAAAAAGTATTGAAAAAGTTTTGCCTATCTACAATAATCAGCTGAATTACAGCATTCTGCAATAGTGCTGCAAATATCAACCGAAATTTCATATCGAAATATCGACACATAATATCGATATTTTGTTATGATCCTGGAAAAACCAAAAATTGCTGGAGTTTTTTCAAGATTTCAACTACAAACACATTTGTTGACTTTTTCTAATGCTTTTTATTTTTCCTGCCATGTTAAAATTTAACATGCAGAAAAGGGGGAAAAGTCAATAAGGTATCCGTGGTCAAAAACACAAAAAAACCTGAGAAAATTCTAGATCTTTTCAGGGTTAAAAAAATATAGATTATTCCAAATTTCACATCGATATTTCGACTCTCTGTTTCCCAAGTTCTAAAAGTCAGTTATAGAAATCTAAAAATTTTCCAAGTCCAGAAAAGTCTGACAAAATGTCTAAAGGTCAACACGATGGGATTTCGCCACTTTTTTCACAAGTTTGGTGATCGCAAAAGCATATCCTAAGCTAAAAGTCAAATTCAAAGGAGAAACCAACAATTTAAAAATCAGGCAACAAATGATCACTTTGAGTCAAATTGTGATATTTTATGCTGGAGAATTGTGTGAAAAAAGGAAATTTATCATTGTTTTTTGGGGCGGGAGGGGGAGGAGGAGAAAGTTCTGACTCCCCTTATCAAACATTCATTTCAAGAGGCAATACCAATACAAAACTCATTCTGCATTCATGTTGCTGTATTCTTACAACTTGATAGGTACAATGAGTACATTCAAAAGTGCACATTTGAGACTGGAAAAAGGAGTATAACTTTTTTGATAGGGCTATAGCGTAGGTAGCGTCACTTTTAACTGCGGGAGCAAAAAACAACAGCAGAGAAGTAAATAAACAAAGACGTGCACGTTGCGCGAATAAAGGTGTAAACAAGTGTATCAGGCATATTGGTAAAAACGTAGTGGTTAAATTATTACGTTAGAAATAATTTAATCTGTTAGTCGTATTGTGGACGAAATATTTCAAAAAACATCTTCACATATTTATGAGGCTTTTCGCGAATGCTTTTATGGTTTCGTATTTCCGTCTTGGCTGTGACAACGAGAGTCGAGAACAACTCTGGTATACGAACGATTTTTTTTTTACCGTTGTTACGAAGGTAATATTTTATTTGCGATGAAAAAATTCCAGCAAGTTGCTTTTAAGTTGTTAAGAAGAATTTGCTTTTTGAACTTCATGCATTAGTCATGTTAAGTTGCTTATTGTTCGTGGCTGCGAATGTTGCTGCGACTGCGAGCAAAGAGATGTTAACATTTGTGGAGAGGGGAGTTACCTATACATTCGTATAGAGTACAAGTGACGGATCAAGATTTTTAAATTATGTTCGCGCGTATGTGTAAGAGTTTTAAAAACGAGATGGATGAAAAAAAAAGAAGAAAAGTTGCCGAGAAAAATCGATAATTTAAAGCTCGGGCGAGGAGATGAGAAAAATGAACGCGCAAATCTTCAGGGATGAAAAGACATAAAGAAATAATATGACAACGACGACAGACGGAAACAACCCCATCAGCGTTTCGATATAGAAAACGAAACGACGACGTGGAAAATATCCTGACGAACGACATAAGTCCTTATGTTAACTTTTACGTAGCTTTAATCAAGTCGTTGGCAGGTGTCGAACGAACAAATTATCTTTCCGAGTCGAGTACGAGTTATGAGATTGAACCGGCGATGGCGCGGTTACAACCCTCTGGCGAACGATTGCTTCTATTGCAGTTTGCCAATTCCACCTAGCCCCGGCATTAATAATAGTCTCGATATAAACCTTTACCAGATAAAATATCTGGTCAATGCGCCTCCTTCTTTCCTCGCTCTTTGGTCGTTTTTCCTGTCCCGGTTTTATTTTCACGACTGGCTCCCTCAGGAGAGAAATTTTTTAAAGTATCCTTTCTTCGAGTTTATTTTACGAAATGGCCAAATTATCTAGTTATTCGCGGAAAGCGCTCGATACGATTGGATTGTCAAAATGTAAAGTGCCTCATTTTTTTACTGACTCGCAATTCGCTATATTGGTGCTTTTTGCCAATGGTATTGGCATATGCTGCATTGAGCGACAATTACTCAGTTACGTAGTAATCTCGTTCATTTTTATGTAGGTGAATATTTATGACTAAACAAAGAAAATTACATGATTTTTAAAAATTTCAACCCAATTCATCAGTCTTTCGAATGAAGGGAAATGAAAACTGTATTTCAGGGAATATCAACAACGAATATGGTAGCTTATACCTGGAACCTCATTCCGTATGAAATTTACCCAACATTATAACGGTGAAAAATAGTTTAATCAAAGGTGAAAAGGATGTGAATCGTCGGTGAATCAACTTATTCAGTTTTATTAGGTACCTAAATTCGTAGGAAACCTGTTGGAAAAACTTTAAATATGAACACCTATCAGTCAATAGACGATTTTAAGAAATGAACAACCGATAGTAAATCCTGGAAAAATGGGAAATTATTCAATTACCAGCGCATCTAATTGTCTTATAAATTATTGGTAAGAAATGAATAATTGAAAAAAACACAATAAACATAGACGTAGATGGGATATTTTCAATTTTTTACATTATGGTTTTAAAACGTTGCATTTGCTTGATTGGTATTTGATAATTGTTGCTCTAATAAACATAAACTCTCCAAAGAAAAATCAGAAGATCTGCGTAAAGAAAACCACCTGTACCTAAACAAAAAACAAATCATAAATAGCTTCACGCATCTAATTTTTGAAAATTTTCAGTTTTACCTCAAATTTGTGTATTTTAATATTTGATTTTCGGATAGGTAGTAACAACTCATGGTTGAAACAGTAATTATATACGTTCCCATACATTGAATTATGGAAGACATTTATTATCATTTTTCTCGTTTAACTACTATCAGTGGCGTAGCCAGGGGGGGGCAAGGGGGCCATGGTCCCCCCTTGATGGTGAAAAAGTTGAAAAAACGCATGAAATTTTGGCTTTTGAATTTCTTTTTCCCAAAAATTTTCGCCCTCGCTTCGCTCGGGCTTAAAATACGTCTTTATTTTAGCAAATAATGGATAAATTTTAGCTCTTAAACGTCTTTTTTGCAAAAAATTTTCGCCCTCGCTTCGCTCGGGCTCAATATATGTCTTTGTTTAAGCAAATAATGGATATTTTCA